>JAVJIF010009463.1:0-178771 GCA_038442645.1 Agave tequilana
TTTGATCTATATACATCTATGCTTCATCTATTTAGAAAAACTTACTTTGATAGTCTATTTCATGAGTTTTGAGTTTTGTATTTAAATAAAACTTATTTTTGGATTTCATGTCAAAAACATAAATATAATATCTTTTATGTATATTGGATTCTATCCATATACAATATGCTTTAAAGTTGTTTCAATATCATGTTTTTGTTTCTAGACAAGTTTTGGAGAAAACGGTTTTCCATTTCAAAGTTTGATTTTTTAGAAAATACGGTTTTCATTTAAAGGCCAAATTTTAATATCACAAAAATGGTTCAAATAGTTTGTAATATGTGTTGAATTTTAGTCACACATATTTGTATTTTAAAGATCTTATAAGAACTTATTTTTGTGGAATTATGTGATTTTATGGGGATTTGATTGGTATTAAATTAACCAAGTTTTCAATACCCAAATCTCCAGCCTGACTGCACTGGCGGTCGACCATCACGGTCGACCGTATCAGGAGTCGGTCGACCGTCACGGTCGACCGATGTGCATGAGGACGTGCACGAGGACGTGCACATGGCCAGCCATCTCGGCCGGTTGACCGCACGGTCGACCGACTGAAAGCACTCCACTGTCGAGTGGGGGCCGGTCGACCGGCGGTCGACCGTTGGCTTTGGCCCGGTTGACCGAGGCACAACGGTCATAAAAATGACTGTTGGCCGGTCGACGGGGTGGTCGACCAGAAGGGTATTTCTGCCCTTTCCTGGCTGCCAACGGGCAGATTTTTGAGAGGGTATAAATACCCATCTCTTGAGCTGGTTTCTTCATGATTTTTTAGAGCAAAAATTTCCTATCATTCTAAGTGTTTAACATCAAGTTTTAAAAGAGTTTTTGGGCTTAAAGATTTTCTTTATTTGTTTTAAAGGGTTGAAAAAATCAAAGAAAAGGAGAGTCTTTGGGAATTGGTTTTGATCTTCATTTTTATTTCAATCTAGAGTTTTTTCCAAGAGTTTTTCTTTGTGTTTTGTTTTTCAAACTCTTTATTTCTCACACTTGAGCTATCATATTTATCCTATTTATAGGATCTTGTTTTGTGAGGAAAATTGGTTTGTGAGTTAGTGAGACCACCAAGAGTTGTAAACCTTCTTTTTGAGTTCCCTCTTGTGTAGAGGTGAGTGTGGAGGTTGTGTTGGTATCCCTTTAAGTGTAGAGGTGATTGTGGTTGGAGTGTTGGCTTTGAGCCTTATCCCTCTATTGAGAGGTTGATTTGTTTTTGGCTAAGTGTCCATCCCTCTAAGTGTAGAGGTGATAGTTGTTGTGCCTTGCCTCTTGTGTAGAGGTTGTGTTTGTTAGAGAGAGGAGTTGTGTACTCCTAGTTTGTATTACCTAAATCTCCAGTGGATGTTTCCTATGTGGGAAGTCCTATGTGGATGATATAGTGAAAATCCTTCTGTGTGAAAGCGGGGACGTAGAGCAGTGGCTCGAACCTCGAAACATATCCTTGTGTTTGCGATTGATCCACTATCTCTTAACTCTCTCTCTTTCTCTTATTTTGTGTGTTGCATTATTTTATATTGTTCATGTCATATTTATATGCTTGGTATTGTGTGCCTCACTTGTGTTGAACTAAGAGAGCTTTACCTAGCACATCAACTCTTATTTAGAGGAATTTAGAGGAGATAGTCCATAGCCATTCACCGGGAATTCGGCTACTCTTTGGTTACACTAAGTGTGTTGCAATTTATTTTTAATTCCGCATTATTTGTCATTAGATTAGCCATATACCTATTCACCCCCCTCTAGGTCTACTTTCATATTATATATATATATATATATATATATATATATATATATATATATATATATAATATATCATGGGTAGGATTCCCTCTCCACCGCTATCTATTATGACCTAATCTCTCTCTTGGAGGCCTCTCATCTCCTCTGAGGATAAAGAAGAGAACTTGTTGGCTGGAGAGAAGAATTTCCTCTCTCAATTCTGGCGTCCTCGAGATCGCGCAACCTTTGGCATCCCTTTCATGATGGAATCATGTATGCCTAAACCCTCCTTCCTTTTAATCTTGATAAAAAATGCTATTGCATGTTTTGGATCTTATTTAGAATAATTATTAGATCCAACTCACGGAACAAAAAAAGAGTAGGGGAGAAAAAGAACAAGCGAATAGATAGAACAACTAAATTATATAATTAAACTTTAGTTTCTTAGGGTTTCTTATGCAAAAAAAAAAATCTATTCTTATTGCATAAGTTATTAGATCATTCATAGTAGTGCAGATGGGCGACACCTCAGTGTCACTCTAGCCAAGAGACTAGAGTGAGATAGTAGCTCCAGTTTTCCACACACACACACACACACACACACACACAGAGTAGGATCCTTTCTAAAGGATTCAGACCCAAATTCTTCCCACTCAAATTCAACCCTTTGAATTCAAATGCAAGATCCACTCTGTTCAAGTTGATCTACATTATTTGAAGTCTTTAAAAATAAAAAATCATGATATTTGAATACATTTTGCATATCCACCAAGTGATCGCAAAATGGATGGTCGAAAATAGTGAGTTGTTTAGTTTAATGGTGTATAATATTTAAATCTAAAAAATAGTATGTAGGATTTTTAAATGTTTAGATCATGATTAAATGGTCAGATCGAGAATTTGTATGTTTAAAATCATAAATCTAAGAAAAATGCTATTTTCGGCATGTGCCCCCTCCCGGCCCCGCTTGTAATACCCTAAATCCAGAATACATACCCTTTTTCAGTTTTCGATAGGTCGATAGTAATCACGTCATTTTATGTGTGTTTTACTTCTATTTGACCCCAAATTTTTATGCAAAACTCTGGACCATGTCTGGACTCTACATTAGAAATTTCAAAAATTTTCTTTTTAAATTATTATTTAATTAAATCCTTTCTTTATCCTACCTTTTTCCTTTTCTTTTCCTTTCAATATAATTTCTTTTCCATTTATTCTCATTCTTATTTTAATATTATTTTCTTATGTGATTTTTGCACATAAGCCCCTAACAAATTACTATTTACATATCTATTTTTCCTTCATTTTCTTTTCCTTTTCTTTTTCTGTTCTTTTCTCCATTTTCTCTCAACTTTCTACACACTTCATGGCTTCTCCAATAAGCCAACCACTTGGCTTCTCTAAGAAGCCTCTCTCTTTCTCTCATCTTATCCTCCTCTCCCCCTCACCTCCCTAAGCCATAACCAGCCTCCCCTCTCTCCTTATTTTTTTCACTTCTCTCTCTAAACTCTCACTTTCTCACTCTAAAAATCCTATAGAAATTTCTACGCTACCATGGCCACCTCCCCACCACTCTAAGCACCTCCCTAAGCAAGTCGAACCACCCTCTCTCCATAATTTTCTTTCTACTAAAACACCACTTTCTATCCAATTACTCTCTCTCTCTAAAATTTCTCCTCTCTCCTCCTCCTATACCAGGCCGCCAGCTACTAGGGCTTCACCACCTGCTTCTCCACCAACCACATGCCCATACACCCTTTCTCTCTCCTCTAAAATCCCTCTCTCTAAAACCTAGGGTTTACCAATTTTCTCTCTCTAAAAACCCTTATCACATCTCTCTTATCCCTCATACAACCCACGACCAGCTTGGCCTTCACACACGCACTCCACACTTGCACATACGTGCATACGTGCACGTCGTATCGGGTATTTCTCTGACTTTACGCGAGTACTCTACACTTGATACCTAGGCACTCTTACACATTTGTACACGTATATTTGTACATGTGCATGCATATATTCTGGGCATTTCTAGAATTTTTCTGCAATTTTTAGGAACTAACCATTCATTTTTAGGATTTTTATGTATTTTACAAATTTTCTGTATATTTTTAGAAATTTTCCTTTATTTTAGAATTTAACTGTATATTTTCAGAAATTTTCTGTGTATTTAAAAATTATCTATATATTTTTAGGAATTTTCTGAGTATTTAGAAATTTTCTATATTTTTCTGAAATTACTGTGTTTTTTTAGGAATTATTTGTATTTTTGTATATTTTGGTATTAATATCTTTTGCAGGTACCTACAAGGCCTTATGGTCTTATAGCCCTTAGGGCGCATAGACCGTCAAATCTCTCTTTTGGTGCCCAACGTCATAGATAGTTATTTACATATATTTTACGAGTGTGTTTGTGTGTATTAACGTTAATTTAGGCAGGTACCTACTTGGCATTCTGGCCCCATTAGACCTTATGGTCTCTCTTATGCCCACTTCCTCGAAAGAGGGTGCGCTTAAATCGTTCACGGTGTCTCGGCTTCACCTGGTAGGCGTATTTAGCAGCCAGCACTTTATCACTAGAACAGATTAAAATACAAGATTCACATATATTATTTTTACGGGGAAGTAATTGAACTCCTAATTTCTGAATACTGTACTAATGAATCCTGAATACGAATATACTGATACTATTGTTACTGTCTTCCCCGTAAATCAGTATCATGAAGCCCAACTGGAAATAATCTTAAATATATATAATGAAGATACAACTTATACTGGAGCGGGGGAAACTGATGGACTTCAATAATTACATTTTCATAATGGCTCGATATTGCAACACTGTTCAGAACTATCTAAGGCCACATGTGTTCTAGTGGGGTATACTGGCACCATGTACTGATCCTACTACTGATCCAGGGATGAGACTCTTACAGCCTAGCGGCTGGGATTGGAGGCCAGATCTAATCGACTGAGACCGTTATCCCGGGTATGCACGGGGTCCATTATGAGCATGATACCTTAATTTCTCATCAGTTTCTAATAACCAATCTTACACTGCTCCTATG
Source organism: Agave tequilana (assembly GCA_038442645.1). Lineage (NCBI taxonomy): Eukaryota > Viridiplantae > Streptophyta > Magnoliopsida > Asparagales > Asparagaceae > Agave > Agave tequilana. The sequence goes on from JAVJIF010009463.1 coordinate 4,821, forward strand.
TGGATGTATGTGAACTGGGACGCTAGGGCATATGCCTAGACATCCGAACAGGACGAATCCTAATAATAATAAATATAATAATTATATCACTGACTTGACTCCAGTACTGATCATGATTCTACAAACATGACATGACAACACTATTGATGTCCTAACTCTCAGCAATAATAGTTGTATGTGCTCAGTTGTTGGTGAAGTAGGGTTTGTGGTATATAGATGAGGATTTCCTTATTTGGATTATCCCCTTAATGTACTGATCCTACGAATCTGGCAATTGAGTACATATAATTAGTTTTGCCTATATGTACAAATATAAATTCAGATGGAATTCTGTTCATACTTGGATAATTGTGACAGCTGCATGCTATTTATTCATCATATGTATATTTATATTTCATTAAGCAGGCCACTTGTCATTCTTTTAAGTACTCATTGTGTTGCATTCTAACAACCCTGAAACTATATGTTCCAGATATCAAAGTGTAGAGTGAAGAGGACCCACCGTAGCAGACCAGGCTTATCTGGAAGAGCAGACGGCTCTCCAGTAATTCTCCCATTCAATGTTGGTGTGAGAATTCCAGTTGCAGCTCGTGAGCATCTTTATAAACTTTTGTTCCACTTGTATATCCATCTTTTGTAGTGTCAGAATTCTGTACAAACTTTTGTATCCTTATGTAAAACTGTGCAATGACTATGTACTTTTACTGAAATGTTAGAACGTATAATATTACCATGCTTTCGTACTCTGATTATTGTACTATGTTGATGCTTAGCTTATACATGTATGGGTATTTTACTTGGCGTATATAGATTGCAGTAGCGATTCTGTACCCAGTGCGGGCAGGTCGTTACACTGCCTAAAAGTACTCTCGGCCCTTGATTTGTGCCCCATGGCCTCACCCGAAAAATGCTGTAGTTCCTTTAAGAGATGTCGGCAGCTAACAACACACCCAATTTGTTGTTTTGCGCCCACTCTTCTTAGAAATCCTGGCTCCGCCACTGGCCATTGGGGTTATGGTCCTTCACAAAGAGTCAGAAGTTGGAGTAAGGATGGCCCCAGGGCTCTGGGCACCTCACAATTAAGCAGGGAAGGTTTTTGGATCAAATCGCGTGTCACTAGCGATTCCATGACATCCACTCTCAAATTCAAACCCATTAAAAAATTTTAGAATTTGATTGAGATTCCAAACTAGATGATCTATGGCATTTAGTTTCATGTTTTAAATTAGTCAAACATAACAATTTTCCCTCATTTATGAACCAAATAATTTTTTAAAATGTTTTCAATAGTTCGAAAGTCAATCAAGACATCTACATGTTTGGAGTCATGCTTCATGTATTTGGTAACCTCTGGTTACACAACCTTGGACCTTAGAGGGGAACAAATATTACCACCCCCCAACAATGATAAATGCCCCCATAGATTAGGGCTCCCCCAAATTTGATAAAGCCCTCCCCCTCCCCCCAACACAAAAAAAGGCAAAAAAAAACCCTCTTCTTCACCTCCTCTTCCTCTCCCTCCCCTCGCCAGCGACCCTCCGGCCTCCCCCGACCCACCGGCGAACCCACCCGCCTGTGCCCCGGCCTCCTCACTGCCTGCGACCCTCTAGCCCCTCCTCCTCTCCCTACCTCCCCAGCTTCCCCACGCCCCCTCGACCTCCTCGTTCCCTGTGGCCCCTCCTCCCCCCTGACCTCCCCGACCTCTTCCTTACCGGCGCGACGACCTCCCTGGCCTTTCGGCCTCCCTCTCCCTTGCGGCCCCCCTCCCTCACCCCTCCCCTCCCACCGCCCTCCTCCCTATGACCTCCCCTCCCCCTTCTGTTCGGCCGGAGTTGGCCGAACTGAGACTGTTCAGTCAGAAGCGGTCGAACAGAAACTGTTCGGCCACAGAGCTACGCGGCCGAACAGAGTTCTCTCTGAGGTAGCTCTATTCGGCCAGATTGGCCGAACAGAGGGGAAGGGGAGACTTGGGGGAGGAGGGGGGCAAGGGAAAGGCCAGGGGAAAGGCGAGGGATGGGGTGCCGGAGAAGGAGGAGGGGGGGGGGTCGGTGAAAGGAAGAATGAAGGAAGAAGAAGGGTTTTTTTTTTTTTTTGACATTTCACCATAAGTAAAATTGTAAAAAATAATAATGACACATTTATAAATATTTTGGGGGACCTTCATCAGTTTTGAGGTGGCAATATCCGTTCCAACCTTGATACATGGTCAGCAAAATAAATAAATAAAAAAGGAGGGGAATAGGACAAATTGTTATGTTTCTTATTCTTCCAACCAATACAAAGAATGCGCACTCGCAAATGGTGCGCTGATTAGCATTTTTCTCAAGTTTACTTATATTATCATACAATTCGTGATTAATTTGTCGAAATTCAATTCAATGACACTAATAGCACTATTATAATACAGAAATATCTTTCACATTGATTGTTGTTCTCAATTACACGTTAGTGCTATGATTTTCTTGTTGTCATCCTAATTTGAATTGTTGAGATACCAATCGAAATTCCACCGTCAAAAGTTTACCAAAGCTCTACCGACAAATAATATATTATAGTTTTACTTTTCTTCCCCTTTTTTCTGAATAAAAGTCATAATCCAATTTTTAACATAGAAGACTCTCATAATTCAATTCTTCATGTTTGAGCTAACCTGGTGGTTATTTTAGTATAATTCAGTAATTATTTTTTATGACAGGTGCAATTCAATATTAATACAGTTCAATCCTTTTATACACAAGTTATAAAGTAGTGTACTGTCGGATGAACCGTACCCATCTCAAGTATTAACTAGGTTAGGGGTTATTTATTTGCCTTAAAAGTGGGCGAACATTGAGTGATATATGAGTCCCATGAGCATTTCACATCCATTATGTTTGAAACTGAGAAAAAAAAGTGCGTGTCCCACATGAAATTTCAATTTTTTAGCACTACAATGTTGTATCAGAATTCAGAGCTAAAAGCTCGAAAAATGCAGAAAACTGAATGTGATCTCACCAGTTTTCCTTCATTTGTTTTCAAACAGCCAACAGGACCTTAGTCGACCTGGATTTGAGCGGCAAGGTTAGTAAGTAGGTCTCGATTAGTGTTTTGAGTTTAAGACCTGATTAATAATCAGGTTCGTTATGGATCAATTGAAGCCAACCTGAACTGGACCTGGACCTGGCCGATCAAACTCAGGTGTCACTCTACTGTTTGGCTCCACATTGTGGTCAAATTATGTTTTTTTTCTTTTTATCACATTAAGGAATTAACTCCTCCTAGGACTATCAAGCGAACAAGCCAGTCTAATTTAATATTTAGCTCGGTTCTGACTCGCTCGACTAATTAATGACCCAAATTCAAGTATGCAGCACTGAGCATCAATTTATAAACAAGTCGAACTCGAACAAAGTCTTCTTGCTTAAATTAGATTCAAATAAGTGCGATATAATTCTCATGCATAAGATATTCATATTATGGTTAGGGTTGTGAGAATTTAAAACTATATAACTCGTGCAGGTACAATCACAAGCATGACCACGAATAAAATTATGGACCTCAAAAGTATGTAACTAGCCTTCAAGTGTTTTCTTTTAATTGTTTATGTTCTCATTTTTTATAATAACAATGAAAATAATATTTTTATTATTGATATCAAATTCAAAACGATAAAACAACTATTCTAATTTGGGCTGAACTAGTACATGCGAAACTCAAATCAAGCTAAGCTGGAGCACTTCGCTAAACCTCAAAATATAAATGAACCAGACTTGAATAGGGCCAGCATGCTTTAACCTTACCAATCAATTCGTATAGGAGTTGAGTTGAGGCTTTAAACCAAAAATTAGGAAGTGAATAATCTTCATTTGAGTGCGATATTTTTTTTTATTTTTATTTTTTACCAATTTACGTAATTGCTGACTGGATTCATCGGTAATTTTCGACAACCAAATTCAAGACTTGAACGAAATAAAAATGTACATGAGAGAGATATGAGAGAGATGATATTCAAAATTATAAAAAAATTAGATGGACAATCACGAGGACGATATATTCTGAATTTGGATTGATATATTATTTCAGGACTAATCAGACGGCCCACGTGATGCTCCTCGTGTCACATGTGTAGCACTATAATAATCTGACCATTACCCAAGTCACGTGATGACAGAGACTTAACTCCAACATGGTGGGCCCGTCATCACCCTTTGTCCATGGCACTGGCCGTGTGCGCACCAAAAAGCCTGTTTGCTGTTTGAAACAAACAGCAAATGATGTGGGGCCGCGAGTGCCACCTCACCCATCCCCGAACTGTCTCAAATCACGGAGAAAGCAAAACGATACAGTGTCAGTACAGCGGGACCCACACCCCAACTTTTTGGTGCACAAATGGGCGAACACTGTTTTGGTGCGACGGATTCCCCAAGAAGAGCAGACCGGTAGCACGTGAGCGGGGTTTAGGTAGCGAGCCGCTCAAGATTTCACCCAATATTTCATCGGACGGCCTAGATGCGCCACTCAACCCACGTGTAAATTAAAATAATAAGCATAATCAAACGAACTAATCATGGCCGTCCGTTTAAAACGAACCGTCGTAGCTAATTGCTCTTACTCCGTTTGAATTTGTTCGGGTTTGGTGGCACGAGGTGTAATAAATGCGAAAACCATGTCCGAGGGTTTGTTGGTCCACGGTATATAACCCTCATCGCTTCGCAGTCTCTCATCAGCCCCGCGAACTGCTTATGCCTTTGGCATCTGAGATTTTCTCCGAGTTTGCCTCCTCTCTCTCTTTTTTTCCTCCAAGGGGCAAAAGAACAAACAGGAGGTAGGCGAAGGGAGATTGAGGTCGAGGTTTTGGGAACAGATCTAGGGTTTGTTTGCATTTGTGAGTTGAGAGCAGAGAGCAATGGAGACGAAGGCTAAGGATGTTGGGATCCTCGCCATGGACATCTACTTCCCTCCCAATTGTGTTCAACAGGTGAATTTTGAAGTTTCTGTTTTTTTTTATTGGGGTTCTTTTCTTTGAAATTTTCTTTTTTTTTTTTTTCCGCTGTTGCTTTGCTTTGAGTTTGGATAATTCACGGCGAGATTGTGTGGAGACCTTGAAAATATCAGCGAAATGAAGCGCTCAACTAAACTCGGTTGTGGCCTATTGACCCATCCGCATCTGTATGTTTTGGGTTGCTGGGTCCTGAGTTTGGGCCTATTTTGTGACGTCTCGGTTTGAAATTTCTTTTAATTTTATTTAATATCTTGTTGAATTTTCTTCTTTTCTTCTATTGCGTAGAATGGCGGGCCTGGCCGTAAAAATGCGAATGTGAATTCTTTTGGGATTTTTAATAAAAAAAGGGGAAAATTTTGTTCTTCTTTAGGGGCATTATATATTTTATTGTTTTTGTTTTTGTATTTTGTTTTTTGTCGTTGATTTATGTTTCTTCTCCTCTTCTACCCGCAAAGAATGTGCAAGGACGGCTGGGCCTCAGAAACACAGTTTTTTTTTTTTTTTGGGATTTTTTGTTTAAAAAGGAAAGATTAATTCTTTTAGTGGCATCTGTCCGGAGAAAGAGCAGATGACATCGTGTGTTATATTGTTATGGTGAACATTTCTATTTCTAGTGAAACTTTTCAAACATGTTTTGTGGATTATTTCTGCAATTTCTTTTCTAGAGAAAGTTTCGATATTGAATTTTTGTTGCAGGAGGAGCTTGAAGCTCATGATGGGGCAAGCAAGGGAAAGTATACAATTGGGCTGGGGCAGGATTGCATGGCATTTTGCACAGAATTGGAAGATGTTATCTCAATGAGGTATTGAATTGTCAGTGCATTTGGACTTTGTCTGTGTATTTATTATCCAATACGCTTATTTGTTTGGATGGTAGTTTGTCGTGTTTACTGGGGATTTTTGCAGCTTGACAGTTGTTACGTCACTGCTTGAGAAGTACCAGATTGATCCAAAAAAGATTGGGCGATTGGAAGTTGGCTCGGAGACGGTAATCGACAAGAGCAAGTCTATAAAGACTTGGCTGATGCAAATATTCGAGGTATATTACCGTTCCTTTCTTGCGAAGTGGGGGAAAGCAAAATTTTGGTTTATATGAAAGATAACCAAAAGAAGCTTCAGAGTCCAAAAAACCAACATCAATATGAAATCATATATGACATAGTTCCACCACTAAAAGCTGAAAACCTCTGCTGGAAGCTCTATACCGTGTTGATTGATTACCTTAATGTTGTGCCTCGGTGACAACAACCAACTGAGGATCTCACAAATCTCCAAGCACAAAGAACACCCAACAGCACAAATAATCACCAGAAGAAAGCACAAAACGTAAACAACAACTTTAACGAGGTTCGGCCTGAATGCCTACGTCCTCGGGGCAATCCAATGGAAAGATTAATTATCAGGAAGATGATTACAATTGCTAACAGCCTCTTTGAATGCAAGAGAGTTCCAGCAAAATCCCTTTTTCGCAGGTTCAAACCCTAGAATTAAACAACAGCCTTAAATACACAGATTTCTGAAACAGCAGATTTTCACCCGAACCCGACTGTCGGTCGACCGGGCGGTCGACCGACCTCATCCACCGGTCGACCGGGCGGCCGACCGGGTGCCCAACAGAGAGTTGGGCACTTACAGTCAGGTTCTACCGGTCGACCGGGCGGCCGACCGGGTGCCCAACAGAAAGTTGGGCACTTACAGTCAGGGACTGCGGTCGACCGACCGGTCGACCGCCTTCTGATCCTGTGCACGCTGTGCATGTCGGTCGACCGGGCCGGTCGACCGACCAGCCTGTTTTCTGCTGCTGCTGCTATTTCCTGCTGCTGTTCTCTTTCGTCTTCATCGTCGACTTCCTTGGCAATCATCTCGACGACCCTTGGCAATCCATTGTCAAATTCCTCTGCAATAATCTCTCTTTCCAACAATTCTCCACCTCGGTGAAGATTCTCCAAATCTGAGCCGAACACCGACTCGAGAGCGGTTGCACCATTGTGGTTGCCTACGTACCCTTGCCCAAGGGATCAAGCCGTCCGTAGTTCACCTGAATGAGCTTCAGCAAGCTCAAACCACCTGAAGGATATGGAGCAAAGCTTTGCAATGTGCAAACTTCACTCCCGACACCACCTTCGTAAGCATGTCGGCCGGATTATCCGAAGTGTGAATCTTCAACAAGTCGATGTCACCTTCCTCCAGAATCTCCCGAACGAAATGGTACCTGACGTCAATATGCTTCGTCCTTGCATGATAGACCTGGTTCTTTGCCAAGTAGATGGCGCTCATGTTGTCACAGTTAATCTTCAGCAGATCCTGTTCCACGCCCAAGTCATCAAGCAATCCCTGAAGCCAGATTGCCTCCTTCATGGCCTCTGTCATAGCCATGTACTCAGCCTCTGTGGTCGACAATGCGACGGTAGACTGCAGTGTGGAGCGCCAACTCACCGGTGCCTGTGAGAATGTGAAGACATCTCCCGTCGTCGACCGACGCTTGTCAAGGTCCCCTGCATAGTCGGAATCCACATACCCTATGCATTCTTGCTTTCCAGTGTTGTCCTTCTCAAACACTAGGCCTACATCAATGGTTCCCTTGATGTATCTCAAAATCCATTTCACAGCTTCCCAATGACCCTGTCCCGGATCATGCATATATCGACTCACCATGTAGACGGCCTGTGATAGATCTGGCCTCGTACACACCATAGCATACATCAAGCTACCCACCGCACTGGCATATGGAACGTGAGACATATACTCACGCTCTTGAACACTCCTTGGAGACATCTTTGCAGACAATTTAAAGTGAGGCGCCATAGGTGTACTAACAGACTTGGTATCCTTGCTGATATTAAACCTCTGCAGTACCTTCTCCAAATAGCCCTTCTGAGTCAAACTTACCCTGCCAGCTCTCCTGTCTCTAGTGATCTCCATGCCCAATACTTTCCTAGCTTCTCCCAGGTCCTTCATCTCAAACTCTGACGATAGATCCTTCTTCAGAGTATCAATAGCAGATCTCGACCTCGAAGCAATCAACATATCATCTACATAAAGAAGTAGATAGATATATTCACCTGATGGTAGCCTGTTGTAGTACACACATGGATCATAATGGCTACGTGTGTATTTCTTCTTCCTGATGAAGCTATCAAATCGCTTGTACCACTGTCTAGGAGACTGCTTCAATCCGTACAGCGACTTCTTTAGCTTGCATACTAACTCTTCCTTCCCTGCAGTCTTGTAACCTGTGGGCTGTGTCATATAGATCTCCTCCTCAAGATCGCCGTGGAGAAAGGCGGTCTTCACATCAAGTTGGTCAAGGTCCAACTCATTCTGCGCAACCAAGGCCAATAGAATACGAATTGACGAGTGTTTAATTACAGGGGAGAATACCTCGTTATAGTCAATTCCTTCCCTCTGAGCGTAGCCTTTAGCCACCAACCTTGCCTTGTAGCGCACTGCATCTTCTTGAAGAGATCCTTGCTTCTTAGCATATACCCACTTGCACCCTATGGCCTTCTTCCCCTTGGGCAACTTGGTAAGTTCCCATGTGTCGTTCTTGTAGAGAGATTGCATCTCTTCCTTCATGGCCGCTTTCCACATCCTTGCTTCCGAACTGATCTCAGCTTCTCTGAAGGTAGATGGAATAGCCTCCTCGACGACTGGAAGTGCATATGAGACGACCATATCAGTGGTGAGCCAACCTGGTCTCCTAGTGTTCCTTCGTGGTCTTTCAACTGCAGTAGGATCTGGAACAGTACCCATGACCTGCTCTTGACCCTCTTCAACATCTTCAGCATCTTCTTTAACTGCTCGATCACTTCCCTGTGTCACCTCAGGAATAATCCGAACTGATACTGAATCTTCTAGAGATGGTGGATCTGCATCAATCTTCACCTGCTGCAATAGCTCCTTGGTCTTGCTGGTCTCCACTTGCTGAGAGACCGTAGGCTTCATCAAAGAAGCCTCATCGAACGTGACATCCCTGCTGAGTAAGAACTTGTTGTCAGTTTTGTCCCAAATCTTGAACCCCTTGGTTCCTCGCTTGAAGCCAACGAACACCCCTTTCTTTGCCCTTGGGTCCAACTTGTCTTCTCTGACATGGTAGTAGGCTGGACATCCGAAGACCCGTAGCAAATCATAGTCCCCAACAGCTTTTCCAGACCAAGCTTCAAGAGGAGTCTTCCCCCCTATTGCAGATGACGGCAACCTATTGACGAGGTGGCATGCATAAGCCAAAGCTTCAGCCCAAAACTTCTTTGACAATCCTGCATTGGATAACATACACCGGACCTTCTCTAGCAAAGTCCGGTTCATCCTCTCAGTCACCCCATTTTGTTGCGGAGTCTCTCGTACCGTGAAGTATCTCTCTATGCCCTCATCAAGGCATAGTTGTAGGAAAGGATCCGATTTGTACTCTCCTCCATTGTCAGAACGGAGGACCTTGACCTTCCTTCCCGTGCTTCTCTCCAGATTAGCCTTCCACTTCACAAACAGTTCTAGGACTTCATCTTTGTGTCGCATAGTGTACACCCAACAGTGCCTAGAAAAGTCATCAATGAACGACACAAAATAGTGGTTACCTCCAATCGATGCAGTCTTGGTAGGTCCCCATACATCCGTGTGAACATAGTCAAGAATACCCTCTGTGCAGTGTGAAGCTGTGCCAAACTTCACCTTGGTCTTCTTGCCGATGATGCAATGCTCACAGAAATTCAACTTGCAGGTCTCGGCACCCTTCAGCAACCCTTTCCTCACAAGAGCTTGCAATGATTTCTCCCCTGCATGTCCCAGCCTCATGTGCCACAGCCGGGTTGAATCTTCCTTTTGACTGGTAGAAGCTGCCACCTGTCCTGTCACCGTACTACCCTTCAAGTAGTACAAGTTGTTCCGGCGATCAGCCTTCAACACCACCATCGAACCCTTTGTCATTTTAAGAACTCCCTCCTTAATAGACACTCTAAGGCCCAATGATTCCAAAGCTCCTATAGAAATCAAGTTCCTCTTCAATTGAGGTACATACCTCACTTCTTTCAGCTCCCTCACCATCCCATCAAACATTCTGATTGGAATAGTGCCAACACCCTCCATGACGCACGGATGATCATCGCCCATGACGACCGAACACCCCTCCAGCTTCTCAAAACTGGTAAACCAGTCTCGATTTGGGCATACATGATATGTTGCACCTGTATCCAAGATCCACTCGTTTTCACCCGAGTAGCCTATGATGGGCGTAGTAACTGAAAACGAGAACACCGAAGAATTCGAATCCGATCCATCTGCCTGTGATTTGCTGCTTGCAGTGTTAACCACTTTTGCGAGATTTGCTTCAGACTTTGATTCTTTCTTCTTTTCTTTGAACTTCGGACAGTCCACCTTCCAGTGCCCAATCTCTCTGCAGAAAGCGCACTGATTTCTCTTGAGATCCCTGAAGCCCGGCCTGGACTTCGATCTTCCTCTAACCTCCTTGCCCTTTCGCGATGAACCCCTGCCTCTTACTTCCAGTGCCTCTGCCGATGAGCTTGACCTAGAAGGATGTCTCTCCTTCTTCCTCGTCTCATAGCTAGTCAGTGCAGACGACACTTCATCATAATCCAAGGTCTGCCTTCCATTGATGAAGGTCAGAGTGAATGTCTCATACTCCTCCACCGGGAGTGAGTTCAGAAAGATGATCGCCTTATCTTCCTCTTCTATCGTGATATCCACGTTTACCAAGTCTGTAAGAAGCTTAGTATATCTGTTGACATGTTCATTTACTGTGCTCCCCTTCTTCATTTGAAAACTGTACAGCCTACTCTTAAGCTGCAACCTGAACTCCACACTCTTAGTCAGGTATTTCTTAGTAAGGGTTTCCCACAGTTTCTTCGCCGACGTCTCATGTTGCGCAAGGTATTTTATGTCTTGCGACAAACATGAACGTATCAATCCACATGCCGACCTGTTCATCTTTGTCCACTCTTCATCAGTGGTCGTGCTCTTCTTCTTCTCCAATAGGAGAGTGTCCTCGAGGTTCGATGCATTCAGCGCATCCATAACCTCGCATCTCCACATCCCGAAGTTATTAGTGCCATTGAACTTGACAACTTCAATCCTTGGGTGAGAATTCATTGTCTTAGCCGAAACTATTTCTTCTGCCATTGTGATTTCTCTGATCCTCTAACTATGCGAAAAATCAACCAACTGAAATAGATCTACACTCTGATAAAAAAAATTGGATTTTTACCTTTCCTTGAAACCCTAGATCGAGTTTCACTTCTGATCTACTTCAACACAGATTCCACGAGCCCTTCTAGCGTCCTCCTGAGATCGACACACGATCCCACGAACACCAATACCTCTGATCTGAGATCGACACACGATCTCCACCAGATCAGATCTCGAGCCCTCCGAATCCTCAGAAATCCCAAGCGCAACCTGGACGCTCTGATACCACTTGTTGTGCCTCGGTGACAACAACCAACTGAGGATCTCACAAATCTCCAAGCACAAAGAACACCCAACAGCACAAATAATCACCAGAAGAAAGCACAAAACGCAAATAACAACTTTAACGAGGTTCGGCCTGAATGCCTACGTCCTCGGGGCAATCCAATGGAAAGATTAATTACCAGGAAGATGATTACAATTGCTAACAGCCTCTTTGAATGCAAGAGAGCTCCAGCAAAATCCCTTTTTCGCAGGTTCAAACCCTAGAATTAAACAACAGTCTTAAATACACAGATTTCTGAAACAGCAGATTTTCACCAGAACCCGACTGTCGGTCGACCGGGCGGTCGACCGACCTCTTCCAGCGGTCGACCGGGCGGCCGACCGGGTGCCCAACAGAGAGTTGGGCACTTACAGTCAGGTTCTACCGGTCGACCGGGCGGCCGACCGGGTGCCCAACAGAGAGTTGGGCACTTACAGTCAGGGACTGCGGTCGACCGACCGGTCGACCGCCTTCTGATCCTGTGCACGCTGTGCATATCGGTCGACCGGGCCGGTCGACCGACCAGCCTGTTTTCTGCTGCTGCTGCTATTTCCTGCTGCTGTTCTCTTTCGCCTTCATCGTCGACTTCCTTGGCGATCATCTCGATGACCCTTGGCAATCCATTGTCAAATTCCTCTGCAATAATCTCTCTTTCCAACACTTAACTCTTTTGCTGGCTGTCTAGATGCCTAAAAACAATTGAGAATATAGTCTCTAACATGTCAAGATGAAGTAGAAGTTATAAATTTGTCTTAAACAGTTTTGTGATGATCTCCTTCAGTATAAATCATAAGCATAATACAGAAGAAAAGTAAGTCCAGCTCCGCTCAAGGAAACAAAAAATGTAGGCTGTTTTCTATGCAAATGAATGAGAAAATAGCAAAATAAGAAAGACAAAATAAATGTTTGTATATGAAATGAAATGTCAAGCTACAACGTGAGCTGGAAGAAAATCAAAATCTTGGGAACTAAATCACTTGATATTGGGGTTTTTGAAGTGAGAGGAATTGCCCAACTCCCAGCCTAGGTGCATCCATATCTCTCAGTTTGATTTTGAAGTAGACAACAATGCAGCAATAGTACAGCCTTTACCTTTCGCCTTTTCCTTACAGTACTTGCTAGGGTATCATCTTAATGAGGTACCAATCAAGTTCAAGTTTCAAAATGCATTGGTGAGAATTAACGGGCCTTGAAATTGAACATCTTTTTATGAGTCTTTCACTTTTAGTGTTTTACACTAGACATCCTCTTCGATGGCACTGATACTTGTAGCAATTTATGTATGGCCATTTAATCATTTATGGTACAGTCACTTATATGAGTATATCAATGAATGATATTTGCCTCGGCCATACACGTTATATACTTTCATTAGATGATTCATGACTCTGTCTAATCATAAGAAAGGTCTGTTATGAATAATTTTCTTATCTTCATTTATATTATATATAAACACTTGCATTTTCTTAATCTGGATAGGATCAGCCAATTCATTGCTATCATTTTTTTGTTTACAGTATTTTGAAACATAATCTTGCTGTTTCAGAAATAATTTTTATTAAATTGTATACGGTATGATCCGAATTTTATGGAAATACAGGAAAGTGGCAATACTGATATTGAAGGAGTTGATTCAACAAATGCATGCTATGGGGGAACAGCTGCACTGTTCAACTGTGTAAATTGGGTGGAGAGTAACTCGTGGGATGGGCGCTATGGACTTGTTGTTTGTACCGACAGTGCGGTATGATATCTGACCATTCTATTTATGGCAATTGTCTTGGTTGGGTGGTTGCTACCATTTCTTTCATTCTTTGACTGAACTTGCAAAGATTGGTGTGGTCTTAAGCAATTATTTGGCAATATTGCAGTTAAATTTGTTAGCTTGGTTATTCTTACTAATTAAAAATGCCTGATAATTTTGAAGAAAATTGTGGACGTCCAGAAATACAAATAGAAACCCCACATTTTACTTCATTTCTTGGATATTTGATTAATCAACAGGATTAGTTTTTGGAAATAACCACCACTGTTTCTCTTTATCTTTTCTGATGCAGTGTTTCTTTTCTTTTAGGTTTATGCAGAAGGCCCAGCTCGGCCAACAGGTGGTGCAGGAGCTATAGCAATGTTGATTGGACCAAATGCTCCAATTGCTTTTGAGAGCAAATATAGAGGGACTCACATGTCTCATATTTATGACTTTTACAAACCGGATCTAGCAAGCGAATATCCGGTTTGCTTCTTCATCCTTTACCCCTCTCTTGTTCCTTCTGGAATGTATAGGCTTTTTCCTCCTTGCTTGTGAAAAGATTCTAGTGAATTAATTTACTTCTATGGAAAAGCTACAGCCAGTCTTGTGACAGGAAGTATCTGACTCTTAGTATCAAACCATGGTAACCCCTTACTATTTGAGTGAATAATTGTAAAGGTCTATTAATTGTGAATTGATTTTTAGGATTGTTGCTTTAAAGTAGTAGCTGCATTGTGAACAATGTGATGCACCACATTGTGAGTTCTTTGGCATGCATATTTATATAGATATTGCATTTTTTACAAATAGTTTTTTTTTATAGGTTGTTGATGGAAAACTATCACAGACATGCTATCTCATGGCACTTGATTCATGCTACAAATGTTTTTGTAGCAAGTAAGTAACTATCAAACATATATCTAATGTCTTCTTTTGGTATATCAATTTCCTGATTTTCATTCTACTCCAATATATTTCATGTAATCAGGTACGAGAAATTTGAGGGAAAACAGTTTTCAATCTCTGATGCTGATTATTTTGTATTTCATTCTCCATACAATAAGGTATGCATGTGATTTTAGGTTGCCTTATCTCAAAAGCTTATCATGTGCCATTCAATGCTCTTAATGACTCCTGATGTGAATTTTTTTTATACAGCTTGTGCAGAAAAGTTTTGCGCGGTTGTACTTCAATGACTTCTTGCGCAATTCCAGGTGCTTACATATCTTAGCTTTAATGGTGTATATGATATCAGTTTTGTAGTAGTAAGGGGAGTGTTCACCATACTCATCTGGATGCATAAAGCTCATGATATCCATCAGAAATTTGCGAGGTTATAATTTCATAATACGATAAAATTTAACAGGATTATGTAACCATTTATAAACAATAAACTACTGTGTTGTTTAATAGGAAGAGAGATAACTTACTTCATTGGTGGATAGATTCTTAAACGTTAATCTTGAACTGTGCGGGGTGAGTGGACAATCATACTATAGAAATATGTAGATTATACCCGTCTTTAAACTTGAGCAATCAAAGATCATATGATAAGAGGACATTTCTTTTGCCCAAGTGATCACATAATATTGCCTGTGAGACAAATAATTTTAGTGGAATTAAACCGACTTAAATATGTCTTCCCTCTGCATTCCACATATTTGATTCAGTCCTTTAGGTACAAAATAAAATCACTTACCCAGTAGTTTTTACATATTCTTCTTCAGCATATTTTATTTGCTGGTGCTCCTCTCTCTCTCTCTCTCTCTCTCTCTCTCTCTCTCTCTCTCTCTCTCTCTCTCTCCTCTCCCCCGCCTGCGAACTCGAAAGTTTCAGAACTTTTTATTTATTAAGACAGTTTTCTTCAAATTTTGGTTTTACTGATAAGTTTGTGCCTTAAAGTAACCAATAGGTTGAGGTATTCATCTTATGTTTGACATGTATTAAAAACAACAATGTACACAAAAGATGATTCAGAGATGTGCTACGCATAAAGAGTAAAGAGATAAGTTTTCTAAAGGATCTGAGTATGATTGTTTTTTTCAGAGGAATAGTGGAATATAGCCACCTCTGAATGTGATTGTTTGTTATTGTAAATGATTGAAATATATAGAATATAGAACTATCTGAACATTGGCTAGGCATTGTATATCCTTGTTCTTATATGTGTGAAGTGTTGACATGATGTGCCTCAAGCAAAGCAACCAAACCTGTCCATTATCTGAGTCCATGACATAAATTCTTGCTCATCTCTTGCAATATTTCCAGTGAATGCATGATGCATCTGGACCTCCCTATGCTTCTTAATTATGACATGCAATGTAATTTCCTTGCACATCATTAAACCCTGCTGTTTGTGTGATGACATTGCTGAAACAACATAGCTTGTGGTTATCACTTGCATTTTGGATAGAAAGTAAATTTTATTCACACACTCAGAACTGCAGACCGGAGCCAATTGCATGTGAAAGCGATAAGCATATTGTGACATTGTCATTGGACAAAAAGTCTTGTTATTTTGTTTGCATTTGTGCGTCTGTATGTGCGTCTGCCTGTGATTGTGCGCATGTGTGGGCGTGGGCGAGTAGGCGCACCCTGTTCTCTCTGCTCGTTTGAAAAGGGGGGAAGCCAGGGGGAGTGTCAAGAAATTTCTGATTATCAGCATGATTTTCATAGAGTTCTGTTAGTGCTAGATGTTGATTCTGGAAATGCTCAAATAACAGCCATCACTGGGGTTTTTTTTTAAACATGATTATGATTGGTTATCTCTTGGAGTTTTAAGAAGAGACAAAAACTTACAAGATATTCAGTTCAATACAACCAGGTCCACCACTGCAATTGTATTAGCACTCGACTTGTTGGTAAATTTAAAAAATAAAAGGGAAATATATTTTTCTAATCTATTTTAATTAATTGTTGTCAGGAAATGCTCTTTCAAGTCAGAGTATGTCTTTAGCTGTTGGAGGGTGATTTATGTGATGTAAACATTACTGTTTGACTGCTTGGTTCCTCTCCTTGCCTTTTGCTTTCCTTGTTATCCATGTTCATTCTATTTTATTTCAGAGCAGTTCTAGATGGTTTAGTTTTAATTTTATAATAGGGCCCATTTCAAATATATTCTGAAGCATATTTTAAGAAAGAATGATATCAGGGTTCCCCCATTTTTTTTATGGTATGATAGAGCCAAATACTATATGTTTTAGTTCTCTTGATTCTTGATGCAAGTTTTCATGTCCAGATGTTATTACAAAGTGTTAAACATTTTCGTTCCAATTTTTTATTATTTATATTAGCTCTATCGAGAAGGAAGCAAGAGAAAAGCTAGAGCCTTTCTCGTCCTTGTCCGGCGATGAAAGCTACCAATGTCGTGACCTTGAAAAGGTGATTCACTGAAATAATGTAGTTTTATGGATATTTTCTTCTAGGAAATCTGTTTTTACTGATCCATATATTGAATACAATGAACAGGCTTCTCAACAAGTTGCAAAGAAATCGTATGATGAGAAGGTTCAACCATCTACTTTGATACCAAAACAAGTGGGAAACGCGTATACAGCATCAATTTATGCAGCATTTGCATCTGTTCTACACAACAAACATAGCACTCTGGTGAAGCTCTTACATTCTTTTTTTGTGATATACTTTTATAGTATTAAACATGCATTTCCTTAATAATAATAGCTTTTGCTGTCATTAGGTTGGTCAACGGATCGTGATGTTTTCATATGGGGGTGGCTGTTCATCCACAATGTTCTCATTCAGGATCCAAGATGGTCAACATCCCTTCAGCATATCAAATATTGCCACAGTGATGAATGTCGATGGGAAGCTGGAGTCTAGACATGTGGTATGTCTCCTGTTCTCTTCAGCAAGTATTATACAGTTTAACTTTCTCTGAATAATTATCCATATCATTTGTTCCCCTATGTCAATATCTACTGGTGTAAAAAATGTAATAAGAAAAAACAATAGTTTAAAAACATTACAACTTTCGAAGACTTGGTCCTAAAGTAAAATCATATTGTTTTTGAACAAATGAAGTTTCAGTTGACAACCTCTGTAGAAACTTAGGAATCAAAGGAGAAACTTGAATTTATGAGGAAAACTGAAGTTTTGTTGGGATTTAAGAGGAATAATGTTTACTCTATTGGTAATTTATGAGTTTGAACATTTCTACTGATATAAAATATGGGACAATTTTACAGATAAAAGACTTTTGGTTTGAATTATTGTTTTAAAAGTAAATAAATAAAGAGCACATCCTTTGATGTGACTTAACTAATAGAAGGGCAAAACTGGCAGCGGAATTTGTAGGATAACACAATATGTTTGGAGATATGATATGTATATATTTAGAAAGTTATTTGACAGGAAATTTGTGTTATGCAACTAGAAAACAATGTGGTTCCCAATTCATTTTTTCCATTGAGTAACATGGGTATCTGTCATTCATTCATCTAAAATATGGTCATGAATTTGGACAGTGGTACACTATTAGGACTACCCGAATCGATCCATGACAAATAGGTTAAAACATGCTGTTGTGCTTATTCTTAAAAAGTCTATTTAATGTGACATAAACATCTTGACCAAACACAAGTTACTCTATCGGATTTAATATATTTTTCCTTGTCTAATGTCAGAAGGGACTAAAATTAGAGGTTCACCCATTCTTGTTCTTGAATTTCTCTGCTCTATTCAGTATCATCTTGCTAGTATCCATGTTCATTCTGAATCCAAATTTGAATTTACAACTAATGGATATTGAATTTACACACAAAAAATTGAATTGATATATTTATTTTGTTTTTTCAGAAAAGGAGAAAAAGAAGAATCAAGTTGTCTTTGAGTTTTCATTTAATAGCGTTCATTTGTGGTTATATAATGATCACATTAATATAGGAACACCATTTAAGCTAATCATGGAAATAAAGCTCACACAAGAACTACTCTTCTTTATTTTAATTTTTTTTCATGAGAATATGTCTTCTAATATACCTACACATAAGGCGCCCGTTGTTAACTCTTCCTACTGCAGAAAGAATCTTTTCTCATCTGTTCTGTCAGGATGACTTGGGTCCATTGCATGTAATTTATTTGCACATATAATGAATTGGTGGCAGCAGCATGAAATGTTGCCTGTAGATATTATTTGCTGGATGCTTGATGAGCATCCAATGTTTTGTGATCATGGAGGTTAACCTGTGATGTTCTTGTAATACTCGCTGTTCTGTTTTCAGTTTCCACCAGAAAAATTCGTTGAGACGTTGAAGCTGATGGAGCACCGTTATGGAGCCAAGGATTTTGTCACGTCAGAAGACACAAGCATGCTGCCCTCTGGAACATTCTATCTCACCCAGGTTGACTCCAAGTACCGGAGGTTCTACGCGAAGAAGGGGTCGGATGGCAAGTCGAGCGGCGCTGCTGCTGCTGCCAATGGCTCGATGACCAATGGTCACTGATGATGATGATGCCAGGGATGCCCTCATTGTGACAAAATATGGGAGTGAAATAACCCCCCCTGCTGGTGTTTGATTGTGTGAATGTGGGGTTTGATGGATGTGCCCTGTTTTCTTGTAGATGGTGTTGTGTCCTATTTTATTTATGAGTCGTGTTAACTTATGTGGTTAGTTATTTTTAGTTCATTTTTCCTAGCTTTGTTGGCTACTATTATAATTTGTATGCTACAAGTAAATAAAGAGCTGGGAGAAGTGATTTTCTTGGAATAATAATAATCTCTTTAATCCCACATGTTTAAAGGTCCCCAAATGTGGGAGATTCAGTGGGCCCTACAGAAACCCAGTTCTCAACTTTTGTTCAATTTGCACATTTTTTTTGAGCCAGTCCTCGTCTTTCTTCCACTTTCCAATAGAAAATTTCTTTGAAAAAAAGGAAAAAAGACAAGAACCAAGGTACAAGTTATGGATATGGGCCTGTGACGTGTGCATTCCTGTTTGGACATAAGGCCAATCAGATTTAGTTGACTGTGGCATCTGGTGGGTGGTGGATTGGGCCGAACGTTTGTCCAAACGATGACAACGTCCCAGTTTTCTCTCGGGGCTGTTTGTTTTGGGCCGGAAGTGAGGTAGTGGGGAAGGGAGGAAATTCATTATCCATTTTCGATGTTCGTTTGAAATGAAAAATGAAAAATGAGAAAATATTTTTTATTTTATTTTTCTCTTATACACCTCTTTTTACACAATTATTTTCCCACTTCTAGGGTGCTCCAGTTAACTTTGTGGTCTCACTTGCAGCCTAATTATACTAAAAAAACAAATTTTCAAAATTAATATTTATTTTAATATTATTTTACAGTTAACTTTGTGATCAACTTTTTCACTTTCAATTTCATATTACTAACCAAACACTAGAAAACACAATATATTTTTTCGCTTACACTTTCACACCACAATCAAATACCGGAAAAGAGAAATGCACAAATCTCAATTTCTTACATATTTCTCACATTTTTCTCTCCATTTTCCACTTCTATCTTTTTCTCCCACTTCCAACAAACACAGGCCCTCACTGTAACCAAAAATTCTAATAAACTCATCAGCTGCAAATGGCAGTGTTTTTAACACCAAGCGAGAGGAGACGTCATTGTTGTTTACTCGTGACTTGTACAAGTTGCAATTGCATTCATTTACAGATTTTGGGGATACAGCCTATTTGGTTGCACTAGGATGCAGACATTATCAAAATTCTTGCCAAAATTAAGTACTTTATGACCAATGAATATTTCTAGGAGTACTTATGATTTATGTTTCAGCAACTGATTAATTAATTATTTCCATACTTCTTCGATTCAATCCAGAAAGAAAAGAAAGAGGAGGAAAAAGAACTTGCGGAATCATAAGCTGTTAGTTGTAAGAACAGTGGTGATACATGTATAGCTTTTTAACAGAGTGAGTTGTGTGTGAGTGTGTGTGTTAGAGAGAGAGAGAGAGAGAGAGAGTCTACTCTCTTTCTATTCAAAATAAAGATGGGATTTTTCCTAACTTGTGTCTCGTTAACATTAGAATATAACTAGATTTGGGCTTGAAACAATTTACATAATTTTTGACACTTGTCTGAAAATTATGCGATTTGTAGACTGTTCAAATTAATCATAACTTGGAAGATCATTATCTAAAACCT
The DNA here is from genome assembly GCA_038442645.1 of Agave tequilana. Lineage (NCBI taxonomy): Eukaryota > Viridiplantae > Streptophyta > Magnoliopsida > Asparagales > Asparagaceae > Agave > Agave tequilana. The sequence continues at coordinate 25,152 of JAVJIF010009463.1, forward strand.
CATTAAGTGAAAAATTAATCATAACTAAAAAGATCATTCTCTAAAACTTTGCCAGAAGTAGAAGTGGAAGTGGTGTTGTTGCAACTAGGGTTGGAAGTGAGCCGTGCTAATGTCATTAGCCAGGCACAAGCACAACCCATGTAAACTAGGCCTAAAGTAATATTGTATGGACATAAAGCTATATGCTCATGTACCAGTCTATTGGATACTGGGTTGGTCCACGTGTTGAACTGACTCGTTTGTTCGTGCTTCCATTTGTGTTTGATATGTGTCAGCTTATTTTTTTTTCTCTGATTAAGATATCTTATTTAGTGTCTACTTTGTGTCTAATCTGACACAGGAGAGTGAAAGATCACTAAGACTTCTCACTTTACAGTTTAGTGTTGAGAATTGAAGTGAGAATGAGATGTCAAATAACTTAGGCTGAGATCTAATTTAGATTACTAATAATTTAGCTCATTAAATAGTACATATAATCGTGCTTCCAATTAGAGGTTGGAACTCTATTCGTGTCCTGAATGAGTTATGCCTTGTAATGTGACGGATTAAGACGAGTCCAGATAGGGCCAGAAAAATAAATTGGACCGTAAAATTTAAACCCAACCACGGCTTAGAGTTATTGTTTTTATTTTCTATATACCAATAAATTTTATGCATCCCAAGGCACAATGAGCCAGCTCGGGATCATTACCAACCCTAGCTGCTGCACTCCTGTGACGCTGTAAATTGCATTGCTCCTAGCACCCTGTCCAATCAAGGGAGGCTTATGCTGATAATAATTATGACTGCTTGTGAAAATTGAAGAGTTTTAATGCCTATTTGTTCGCATGAAAACCCCGTGTGAAAACATTGTTTACCTTGACAAATCAACTCCAACTCAACAATTTTTGAATTGTTGTTTGGTTGGATTTTTCAGAAATGAGTAATAATTACGCGGGCCCTCACATTTAGCTGAGTTGGCCTCTCTCTCCCGTTTCTTTGCACCCTGACTTGAAACTCCATGACACATACGGGGCCTGCGTGTTCGTTTACGCGTGAAACCTTCGTGATTTGATCCCCAACATATTTCTTGATTTCGTGTTTTGATCCAAACAACCCTTTAGGTAAAAAAGAAACACAAAGGAAAGAAAAAGAAACCTAAACCACAAGGATTCTGATGATAGCACTGTTTGATGTAGGAGATCAAGGCAGCAGTCAAGATAAACAGATCAAGAAAGAGCCTAAGCTGTCGACAGTCAAAGTTAAAATCACCTAAAGGGGATGACTAGGTGATATGCTAATCTAATGCGAAAATAAAAACATTAACCAACAAGTCTAAACAAATATGAGGACATAAACAATGTTAAACTCATAACCAAGAAATGAAGTCGTATACCCCTTGAAGGGCTCTGATCGAGGCGAACCTGCACAGAAAAGTAAAGTCTAAGAATTGAAGAATAAAGATATGCTAAGTTGCTCAATGCTACCGCTATAGCAAGTGGCTGTACGAGTCGTGTTCCACGAGGAGAGACTGCGATAGAAGCTTTTAAGTATTCTTTCTTTTAAGTTATTAAAACTGATTAAAAGTCTTTCTTCTTTGTTTTTGAAATAAAAGAAAATAAATTTGAGTTAAGTTAGAAAGAAAGTGGAAAAGAAATAGAAGAAGAGAGTGTGGATGTTTTTGAAATTGTTTTAAGTTAAAAGAAAAAAATGAAAAGAAATAAAAAGTTGGAGTTAAAGGTGATTCTAAACTAAGAAATAAAAAAGAAAGAAAACCAAGAAAACTCACTTACCTCTTCGGTGCTTGCTCACCTTAGATCCGTTGCAATGGCTTACCTTGACTGGAAGGCGATCATAACATGACATATATGATCTTCCCCTTTCCAAACCGGTTTAACAAAAGAAAATGCGAGCAAAAAATAATACTAAACTATTACATAATTAAGAAAAGATCCATCACTATAAGTCATCAGTGACACTGGCAAAGACAAGGCAGATTCGAGACTATAAGATTCACTTGGATTATAAATCGTAAAAGAGCAAGTAAAGCTAAAAGAAGAAGAATAAAATAAGAATGTAACTTTGATTGAAATAGAGTAACAATAAAGAAAGGAGGAAACTTAGACTGGTGTCACTCTCAATACAACCTTTTTCTCTTTCTCTCATAAAATTTTTCTCTGATCTCAGTTACATAATGAAAAAATTACATAAAGAAAAACAAAATTTAAGTTAAACCTAAACAAAAAGTCTATTCTAAACTCTCTATTTGAGTGGTGCCCTTTTTCCTTCTGCATATGGTGGTATTTATAAGTGAAATGGGGAGGGGAGAGCGAGCTTGAGGATGAGACCAAATCACTGACCCAACATAAAAATCTTCTGATAAAATTGGAGATAAGGTTAGAGATATGCACAAAATCGCTCGCCTAATAGAAAAGATCATCTGATAAGGTTGGAGATATGGATAAATCGCTTGCTCAACAGAAAAGATCTTCTGATAAGGTTGGAGATAAGGCTGGAGATAAATATTTGTTTATCCCTTGATCTTCAGTTAGATTAGTGTTTTATCTCTCTAAATCTTTTGAATATACGTCTTAATACTTTAGATCCCTTTGTATATTGATAATGTTGCCTTTGAACTTCTGAATTTGCCTCTATTCTCATTTATCATTGTTGATTCTCCAAGCTAATCAAATAGATCCATATAAATCTGATTTAACTGGTATTTATTTGATATTATCTTCTCTTCCTCCATTAATAATTACCCTGCAAAATTTAGACATTAAGACTAATTAATTACAGAGTTATTACAAGATAGATTCAGGAATGTAATAATAATTATGTAATATGTATGTCCAATCACACCCCCACACCTATCTTTTGCTCGTCGTAAAGCAAAACAAAAAAGTAAAACAGAACTAACCTAATCTAACTCACTTTCGTAGGAATCACGGTTGCACTTAGCACGTGCAACAAGTCGTTAAACCTCTATGTTACCTTTAGAGAACGAGTATTATCTCGTGAGGGTTTTCAGTGAATTACACCTACAAAATTCTTGAAAGAAAGAAAAATAATGTGTTAGTATTTTTGAAAACGCATTTTGACAGAAAGATAAAATTCGAAGAATTTTTGCAAAAATTCAAGTAATTTATAAGTTATAGAAATATCAAATTATTCATTCCTAAACTTCGTCTCTATTCAAAAATTTATTATCAATCAAAGTAAAGATTAAAACTGTATTTCTCACCTAGTTTATTACTTTACCCTATATTATTTACACCTTGTGACTGTGAATTTTTGACTAAGGGTTTTTCAACTCTAACTCTTATGTCATATTTTACACATTTTGGTAGTGATATCCCTTAGTTCTATTAGGCCTTCTAATTTGCTCATGTAATGAGCCTTTAGTCTCTGACTACCAATCCGGACGGTCTTAGGGCACCGGGTGAGAAAACACCCCAAGGACTTAAGAAATCAAGCAAATAAGGCCACTAAGTTAAGGGCTTTTATTTATAGTATGGACCATTGCGTGAATACTTATGCTTTATGAGGCACAAATATCGAGCTTAATTAGAGAATTTTTAATATATATTATTTTTTATAAATCATAATAATCTTTGTTTTAGAACCCTAAGTGTGTAAGTATATAAAGATGCTTATTTTACTAAGGTAAAAATCAAAATTAAATTACGTTTTCAATTTTTTTCTCAAACACTAGAAATCAAACAAATAATCTTATTTTGACTAAGTGTAAGAAATTCTAATTATGATTCTCCTATTCCTTAAAATTAACTTAATTTCTTAAAAAAATAAGTCAAAATATTGTTTTTCTTTTCAAAAATTTTTTAAAAGCAAAGAAAATATTTTTTTAATAAAAAAGAAAACCTATGTTATGTTAATATTCAATTGTAAATGAGTTTGTAATTCCTTTAATTTTGCAAGTATAATTCATATATATATATATATATCATGTATGCATATGGATTTAACAATTATACATGTATATTCATATGTAATTAATTTATATCACTACTTACTAAATCAATATAGATATACTTACATATTACATGTGTATGAATTTTCTCATAAAATCGAGAAAGAAAATTAAGTAATCCCAATAATTATATAGATAATCAACATTAATTATCAAAATATTATAATTAATCAAAAAAATTAAATTATTAAATTAGGATTTAATAATCTGAGTGTTACAGATTACCACCCATAAGAGATATTTAGCATCATATTGATCTTATTGCGAGAGCAAGTCTACCTAATCTTTCACACTACCAGATGAATTCCAAAGAGAGTGAAGTTCTAAAAGAGAATGTTCGATTGAAGTTGGAGAAAACTTATACAAATTATAAAGTAAGAAAAAGTGAGAGAAAAACTTTAACGAAGAAAATATGGTGATTGTGTACTTGAGGAGAGAGAATTCTTAATGGAGCATACAATAAGTTGAAGCCAAAAAATATGGGCCGCTCAAGATTGTAAAGAGGATTAGTGATAACGCTTATGTGTGGATCTCTCAAGCAATATGACGATGTCCAAGAAATTCAATGTGATGGATCTCTATCTATTTCATTCTACCGAGCAGGTATATCCAGATTATAACTCGAGAATGAGTTCTTTTGAAGCGAGGGAGACAGATGTAGGAGATCAAATAGAAGGCCAAGATAGCAGTACAAGACAGAACCCAAGCAGTTGACAACCAAACTCAGTTGTCGATAGACTGAGTCCAAACTATCAACCGATAAACTCAGTTGTCGATAGACTACCTGCAAGAGGCGTTCTTAAGAGTTGAGATTTTACAATGTGTCGGCAGGGCCAGATCAGCTGTCGACAGGTCTGCGCGTATCTGCGTATCCGATTCTGAAAAAGATTCAATTTTCAATTCTGAATAGAACTCCAAATTGTTTTATTTTTCTTTTATTTGATTAGGTTTCCTAATTATATTAGTATTCTTCTTTTATTGCCTGTATAAGGCAATTGAATCTTAAGTTTTTGTATTCAAGTTTTAATCATCATTAAAATTAAGTTTCTCTTTTTGGTTGCTCGTGGATTCGAGATATTCATCTTTTACTCGTGAATTTGAATGTTCTATCTTACATAAAGGTACCCTTCAGGGTTCGTGAGTACCAGAATGAGATCTAATCGGAGTTGTTCGCTTTCTTGTCTGCGTCACTGCTACAAGTAAATACCAAATATTAGTTTCCAATATTCATGCACATGAATTTGTCGACTAATGTTTATAAAAAAAGGGGATTTTTTTTAAAAAAAATTCTCTTTCTGAATTTAATCTGAATTTAATTTAAAAACAAAATCTCTTTCAAATTTAACATAAGAATCGATCTTTGATAGGCCACATTAGTGCCAGGTAGGATTTTAGTGGTTTCAGCTCGTCTGCGTGAGACTGTGACACTATAAGGATAGCAATTTTTTGTCCTGATTTGATGAGCACAGACGTAAGCTAAACAGAACCGGTCTTGACAAACTCAAATGCAAAATTGCTAATAATTTTAGGTTCGATTTTGATGAAACCGGACCTAAAATTAAGTGACTCTCACTCAACCACTGTGTCCTCCAGAAGAATCCCTCCTGCGGCTCCGATCCATTCGGCTCTCGGCACGTGTACCACCTGCCTCAGAGGAGGCGAGGCTGGGGCATCGCCGCGCCGCGCCGCTCCGCCCCGCGTCAGCGGAGTAGGCCGGGCCTGCGGGCCGCGGCGGGGTCCAAAGCCGGTGACTTGTCGTCGACCCCGTTCGAGATTTCGGTAGAGAGCGCATTGAAATTGCTCGGAGTCTCAGAGGGTGCGTCGTTCGATGAGATTCTCCGTGCAAAGAACGCCATCGTTGCGTCCTGCAAGGACGATCAATAAGCCATCGCACAAGTTTGAATTAATTGCTTTTTCTTACAGAGTTTTTTGATGGGTTTTCTTTATTTTGTTTAGAGTAATGGAAATCCATCACACATGGGCAAGCTGAAAAGTGAATGCACTAAACCATCAAAGATAGAGAAATTTTAGGTCCGAGTTCGTCAAATTTGGACTTAAAATTGTCTTCAAATTACGCTTTACTTTATGATAGGGTTCATCAAATTTGAACTAAAAAATTGGCACCTCATGTGTCACCTAACGTTGCACCAGTGACGCGAAACAACTCAACGCTTACATTAAGCCTTATGTCAGTGATCGATTCTTATAATTAAATCTGAAAGAAATATTTTCTTGAAATTAAATTCAAAAAAGATTTTTTTTAAATTACCCCAAAAAACAAGAAGAACGTCAATTAACATTACTAATATTACGCCAAATATCCGCGGACCAGTTTATCGCATGTCAAAGACCGTGATCTCTGAAATATACTGACTGACCACTTAGTATGAGGGTCTGTTTGGTTGTCATAATTGATCGTAATTCGTAAGTCGTAATTGGTAGTTGTAAATGAGTCACATGCATGTAAGTTTTACGGTACTTGGTTGGTAATGTAAAATTGTAAGTGAGAAAGTGTATTGCGTTTTACGGTATTTAGTTGTTGTAATGTGTAAATCGTAAGTGGAAAAGTTGATCACAAAATTAACTATTTGGTGACTCAAAAGTTTTAATGTTGCAAATAAATACTAAAATGTTAAATATTAAAAAAAATTAATATTAACATAAAAAATAATACAAATTTGCATGACCACAAAATTAACTGTAAATGCGCTGTAAGTAAGTGATAACTGGGCTACAAATGAGTGGTAGTTGAGTTGCGAAAGTCTTTACGAATTACGATCCAAATAAATACTGTAATTGTAATTGAGTTATAAGTCATTTACGAATTACAAACTTTTACGATTTTTACGAAAAACAAACAGCTCCTACCTAGCTAATAGAAGAACAGTAGCACTTAGAGGTGGCAATTGGGTGGGTCGGGTCGACCCGACCCAATTAGTGCTCGACCCGTATAATAATCAGGTCGAGTCGACCCAGCCCAATTATTATACGGGTCAAAAATTCAGACCCAGACCCGATCCAGACTTAATCGGGTCAACCCGACCCGACCCATTTGACCCGATTATTAAGCCTTAAATATAATTTCTTTACCCTATATTACTAAATTGTTTGGTGATATGGTTGGTCATCACACTAAACTCATACAATACACTAGAGGTCACAGTTTTGAAATTGGGCTCACACATATTTTTTAACAATTTAATTTAGGTGAAGGAGAGAAGGCGGGGGGCGACGGTGGAGGAGATCGGAGGGGAGGAGGACGAGGAGGAGAGAGAATAATTGGGTCTGGCGGGTCTGGCGGGTTCGGGTCGAGCCGACCCATTTAATAATTGGGTCAAATGGGTCGACCAGATTACGACCCAAACTCAATTAACCCAAACTCAGACCTGCTAACTCCGGGTCGGGGCCGGGCGTGACGGATCGCGACCCGTCTGCCACCCTAGTAGCACTGGAGTTTGCGTAACTTATTCCATTGGCAGTTTGGCACACGCTAGCTTGCTACTGTTTCAACTTGTCACTTTCTCTCCCAAATAATAATATATTAATATTAATAAAAATCAAAACCCCATCCCCCAGCTCAGCAAGTCAGCTGTGGGCCCCAATGCCGGTGGTGGTCCCCTACTCCGCTTCGTTGTGCTCCAGCTAGCACCACCCAAACCTCGAAAAGGCAGGGGTCAGCATCGATGCAGCCAACGGGACCCACTACCCCACCATTTTTAAACCCCGCAGCGATATCGCGCTCGAAACGTAGGCTCGTGGGCCCCCGCTTCCCCGTCGCACTTCTCGCCCCCGTCACCCGCGTGATCAGTCCCGTGGGGACCACGCCTGTTCGAAGCCGCGCCCAGAGTCGGCACCCGAGATAAAGATCTCCACGTGGGCCCCACCGGTGGGCTGCCCGCAAGCACTTCGAGCCGGCGGGGCCCACTGAATGAGAAAGAACGGATACCGTTTTAAAAACATTTCTCTCTCGTGCCTTACAGGAACCCGTTAGCACCCGCAGATGAGTGGTTAGTTCCGAATTTAAAGAGTTCGGTCGACGTCGGGAGTCGCTTTCTCCGGCCCCGAACTCGCTCAAAAAAAATGGACACACACCCGGAATCCACCAACAGACAAAAGAACAGAGAGGACCCAGGAGCACCAGTGGAGGCCTGTTTGTTTCACCGCAGGCCTGTTTGGCTAAGGGTGGAAGTGAGGAAGTGAGGAATTGAGGAAGTGGTAATAATTTCATTTGTAACTTGGGAATTGGTTAGTAATTTTTGGTGTTTGGATGTTGTTGGGAAGTGTGGTGTGAAAAATGTTTTGTCTTTTTCGGTGCTTGGATGGTAATGTGAAAGTGAAAGTGGAAAAGTTGACCACAAAATTGACCGTAAAATAATATTAAAATAAAAATTAATTAAGAAAAATAAAAAATGTATTGTAATTAGAATGCAAGTGAGATTTACATGATCAAAAAATTAACTGTTTTGTGCTACAACTTATTACAAATGAGATTTATATGACCACAAAATTAACTGTAGCACTCTGGAAGTGAGGAAATGATTGTGTAAAAGAGAAAAGAGAAAAGGAAAAAGAGTTTTCTTATTTTCCTTTTTCCAGTGTTTGGATAGATAGGGAACTGAGCACTTATACTTCCTTATTTCCTTACTTCCGTCCACTTCCTTGCAACCAAACATCCCCCGTGTGAAAGACCGTAAATAGTAAGTGACAATTACGATTTATGAAAGTCTGTAAGTCAATATTTATTTGAACTGTAAGTCATAAAATGCACATACATCACATTTACGATGCACTTATAAAATAAAAAGCGTTCATATAAATCTCACTTATAACTCACTTACAACACAAACGGTTAATTTTGTGGTCATGTAATCTCTATTGTAAATAGTTAATTATAATTAGATTAAAAAAAGTATTATCTTTAAATTATGAGAAATTATTTTTTAATTATTAGATTAAATATAATTATTAGATTAAAGTTTTTATTTATAATTTAATAATTTTTAATATTAGAATCTTTTTATTACTAGATTAGTTTTTTTATTACTAGTTAATATAATGTATTTCATTTAATTTTAATTCTTACTTTATTTATATATTAGTAATATTTAATTTAAATTTAATAAGTTTTGAATATTAGGTTAATTTTTATTTTTTAATTTTTACTATTTTAATTTTTTAAATATATTATATTTTAATTTTAAATTATTTAATATTTACGATTTGTAGTATTTATTAGAATTTTTTTAATATTTTTAAATCACCAAACAGTTAATTTTGTGGTCAATTTTTTCACTTACGAGTTACACATTATGATAATCAAACACTCTAAAATACAATACACTTTCCTACTTATAATTTTACATTATCAACCAAATACTGTAAAACTTACATGTAACTCACTTACAATTGTAAAAAGTTTATCACTTACGACTTATGATTACGGTCACTTACGATAACCGAATATGCCCTCTGTTGAAGAGCCGTTTTGGAGGTGTATTTAAGGAATAGTCGGAAGCGCAAACCGGGAAATGTATAGTTTGGAGAAGTTTGGGGGAGCGGATATTGCCACCCACAAAGATGAGGGAGACACCACCTAGATTAAGGAACTTATGATTTTGATAAAGGCACCACCAAAAAAATTCAAAAATGACAAGAATGTCCTCCTCTCTCTCTCTCCCTCCTCCTCCCTTCGATCATTCCCCACCAGTGATGTCACGCCCCGCATCACAAAATACTGAGTACGGGTACGTGGCCATGATCAACAGATACTTACGAAGAGTGAAACTTCTTCCGTAATACCTTAAGCTGTCAATTACGAGTAGGATAGCATAAATATATGCATATATAATCATGTGCAGAGATAAAAACACATATATGAAACACTGAATCATTAATAATATCATCCACCATATCTGAATAATACAAGTCAAATGAGGGAAACTAAACTCACCGGAGTGACGACTGAACCAAGATACATTCTACGATCATCTTTTTAAACATAATCTCCAGTCTATAAGCTGAAAAATAATATAGGTCTCTCAGAACCGTATCAGCAAGTATACATGAGAAAATAGGAGAAGAGAGTACGAAAGTACGATAACTGTACAAGGTATCAATTCGATATGCCCGACAATAATGAAAACTGAAAGCAGTGTCAATGATAAGAATAATCAAGAGACTGTGTATGTAATCTGCAACACGAATACAATGATCATGTAACCCTTGGATAAGTAAAGTGTCGTGTAGGCAAAATCACATAATCACAGTATCACAAGATCACGAAATCACAATGTCAAGTCCAGGAGTATATATATCACATACATGTCACAATAATCTCAGGTGTCAATATCATGAAAACGCATATCACATAGTATATTACGGGAAGTAAATAACACTGAAGTAAATAACACTGAAGACAGTGTAGGATATGCTGCAAGCGCCTATGCTTAGTATTTTACTAACCCTATGCTAATGCAATCATCATGTGCCCCATTCCACAGGATATCTAGATATCAATCAAGTGATGCGCTTTGTGGATACTGAATAGCGGAGAGAAAACAGCTCGATGTACTCGAGTTTCATATAACAATAAGTGTGCACATAATCACTGAATCACATAATCACGAAATCACATTTGGCAAAGCCCTCGGAGGAGCCGCCCTTCCAAGCACACCTCCCTGATCCCCTGCCCCCAGTATCCCCAAGTATTCCCGGCTTAGTTAACTTTTATTAATCAATGCAAGTGTAAAACAATGTATGACTTGCTATGACATGATCACAAGTCGGTGTTAAGGATGTCAATACCAGATAGTTGATACAGCGTATATTATGATCACGGCACTGTGTCAACGGTGACAAAATCAATAAATAAATCCAGAGACATTCAAGTGGTGTTATTGTCAACTATTACGTAAGCTGGTCATGATCGTATCGAATAAAATATCCTCGAATAATTTCACAAGATATATTGATCGTTTTCCTCAATTAATTTTATGTAATATCAGGATCACAATATCATCCGATATAATTTTTAGTCAACAATCATATCTTCAATAATTCTCCAAAAATCCCAAATGATTAGGAATACCATGATATTCATTTATTATTATCCATTTATCCTCAAAATTCACATCATAAATCTGAGTCATGATTTGTACAAATTTTCGTGTTAGTAAATCAGTCTATCACACACACAAATAGTCATGTAAATTTAGTTGGGATGCATGCATTAACAATAATGAGATGCAAAATTGATATGTAACACAATCACGAGACGAAATTGGTGATAATCTCAAGAATATAATAATTAGCCTTATAACCAGAGAAAGGACAGGTTGATAATGTAAATGTGACCACAAGACATTATAGACGATCATAAAATATGATATCTAGAAATTATAGTTAAGGGACAGAACTAAAATCAACACGAAAGTCAAAGAGGAGATAAGCGTGTACACTTGCTGGTACGATTCTAACAGACCTATATTATTTTTCAGCATCTAGACCAGAGATCCTGTCTAGAAGAGACGATCGTAGAATGTATCTTGGTGCAGTCGTCACTCCGGTGAGTTTAGTTTTCCTTATTTGACTTGTATTATTTAGCTATAATGGATGATATTATTGATGATTAAGTATTTCATACATGTGTTTTTATTCTTGCGTGTGATTATATATGCATATATGTATGCTATCCTACTCATAAATGACAGTTTAAGGTATTCTTGGAAGAGATTTACTCTTCGTGAGTATCTGCTGGATATTGTCACGTACCCGTACTTAGTATTTTAGGATGCGGGGCGAGACATGATTTATTGGTATCAGAGCCAGGTTAGCTAGATTTTTGACGCTACACATATATAATCAAGCCTACATATGTGATGATCATCCACGGAATAATCTGAGCAAACAGTCATTTGGCTTCCTCTTCTGACTCCGTACACAGTGTTTGTGGCGGCCCAATCCGGCGGGTACGGGGACGCCACTGCGACGTACATACGCAGGGCGATGGTACCATCACGTATGTACGCTACGCATCAAACAACACAAAATAGGAATCAGAGTGCGAAAATACGTGGTGTTACACATTCCAACACAAAATAGTACAAGTACTCAGTCATCACAGATTGTGACATAATATTACCGGAATATTACATCACCAGGTAGTATAAAAGTAGACAGTACATGATACAAAAGATAAGGACTAACGAGCTGAAAGAGAGAATCTCGCGAGCAGGGAAGACGGGATGAAGGTACGGCTGATCCGCCTGCTCCTCAAAGAAAGCCTGGTCCTCAGCTGATGGGTCCACCTCAGTCATCTGGACATGTAAATCTAAGGTTGTTAGTGGGCAACCCAGCGAATGCAAGAAGAACCCAAATGCTAAGTATAAACAAAAGTAAGTGCATCAGGTCAAGTATAATGTACCCAAATCAATAAGCATGTAATAACCACAAGAAATAGTGAAATATGGGAATAACATTAGAATTTATGTGGTATGAAATAAAAGTAAGTGTAGCAGGTTAAATGTCATGTAATTAAATCAGCAAGAATGAAATAATAACAATAAATGGTAAATATGGAGATGACAATAAAATTCATAAAGTCAATTATCAAGTTATTATTAAGACTCGTTTAATTTGTATGTTTCCGTATATGCCCCGTACCATATACTTCAGCATACAAGTCGAGCGAGATTGATTATTAGAAATTGATGGAGAACGACGAACTATGTTTAGAATGGGTCCCGTGCATGTCCGGGACAACGGTCCAGGAGTATCCGGTACTGAACCGGAACATACCGTTAGGTACCGGACTTACTATATGCCCGAAGGTCTTAGTATACGTTCGAACAGGAATAGAGTGTTACCGTTCCCCACAGGGATATACCCAGGGGATTATAACACACTCGACAGGCAGGCAAGGGGGTAGGGGTGCCAGTACACCCCTCGGAAGCACCTGGTGGCCTGCATGTCAAATCCAACAGGAATTAGTTGTACAACATATGTATGGCCACCATAAACACAGAAGCTATATCGATACCCATCAATTTTCCCCGTCCCGGTGTAAGTTGTTTAAATATAACAGAGTCTCAAATAGTAATGTCCACATGGTATTCACAAAAGTCCAATATTCATGGTTATCCTATTACGGGGGTCAACAGAAGTATAATATCAGGAGTAATGTCAGGGGCCTCCCTATTTCAGGGGGTTCAAGTATACAGGAGTTCAGGAGTACAGGAGTTCAAGAGTACCAAATATCTGGTAATAATATAATAATCATGCCAAATCCCCGTAAAAGTGATAGTCATGAATATGCCATATAATACAGGTATCAGGGGTGGTAATGTCCGGTCAAGGGTCACGATGTCAAGTCAATGTACTTGTACCACATAAAAGCATGTCAAGTAAGAGTTAGTATGTGTCATATACCGGGGGTGAGGATCAGGTGACAAGTATGACATATATCAAGTACTGGTGTCTAATATCAAGTGTCGTGGATCAGGTATCAAGTATAACATATCAAGTGCCGGTGTTAGATATCAAGTACCATGGATCAGGTATCAAATATAATATATCAAGTGCGGTGTCATAAATCATGCATCAAGTATAACATGTCAAGTGTCGGGTAAATACCGAGTACAATATCATCTATAAGCTTGTATAGCAAGAAATCATGTACTAAATATTATATCAGCAAGGGTTAGGCATGTTATGGTAATAATAAGATGTCCACATATTAATATCATGCTATAAATCAAGTGCAGTTATTTTTAAGTTTAATACAAGACACTCGCCTGAAACCGGGATGAAATAACGGTTAATATCCGAGAAATCCGCGAACCCGTGTGAACAAGCCACTAGCCCATAAATATATATTAAAATACATAACTATAAATATTTATATAATTATTAGAGAGGAAATGAGAGAGGAGAGAGAGAGGAGTGAGAAAGTTGTAGGAAGGGGAGAGAGAGAGAAAATAAGGTATGTTTAGAAAAGGAATAGGAATTAAAAGGGAAGGGATATGGTTGTAAATATGGAGAAGTAATTTGGGAATGAGGGGATGGGTATTTTAGGGATTTGAGAAAAGTGGGTTTATTTAGGGAAAGGAAAGAGAAAAGAAAAGAAAGAAAGAATAAAGAAGGAAAGAAGAAAGAAAGAAAGAAAGAAAGGAAAATGAAGGGGAGTGGAGGGTGGCCGGCCGGCCGTCTCCGGCTGCCTCACGGCGGCGGCGGCGCCGCCGGGGGAGGGTAGGCGGCGTGCGCGCTGCCCTAGGGGAGGGGGGGTGGAGTTGTTGGTTTGTGGCTGTTTTGGTGAAGTTGGTGGTGGTGGTAGTTGGTGGTGGTGGTTGTGGTGGTTGTTGGAGATGGTGGGAGTTAGAGGAGGAGGAGGAGATGATGATGGGGTGGTGGCAGTGGTGAATTTGATGGAGGTGGTGGTGAATTTTGGAGGAGGAAGGGAGGTGGTGGTGATGAGTTATGTTGAAATTGGAGGAATGGAGAGGGAAATTGGGGATGGTGGAAGTACGGAAGGGAAGTGAGGGGTTGGGGGGTACGACGGCGGTGGCTAGGGTGCCGGTGGTGGGCGGCCTTGGTGGTGGAGGCGGGGGTGGTGATTAGGAAGTGGGAAGTGGGTTTTGTTTTGAAGGAGATGGAGTTGAAATGAAATGGAAAATGAGAAGGAGAAGGAAAGAGGGAGGAGTCTTTTAATGGAGAAGTAGAGTGTGATGATGAAATGGGGGGAGAGGCTCTGCAAGCGGTGGGCGGTTGTGGCAGGGGAGCAGGCGACGGGAGCAGGGCAGCTGTGGCAAGGGATGGGGAAAGTCAAAGGGGAAGAAAAGAAAGAAAAAGAAAGAAAATAAAGGAAAAAGAAAGAAATAAAGAAAAAGAAAAGAAAATAGTATAAAAATTTTATTATTAAATAATTAATTTATTAATATATCTGGGAGTATAAAGTAGGGGAGTAGTGAAGGAAAAAGCAAGAAAATAAATCATCGGTAAAAATATTATTATTAAATAGGGTAAAAATTCGACTGTTTCAGAAACGTTCCGAAAAATTCTCAAAAATAGAAAATATTATTTTAAGATGCCTGATGAAATCGGATTCGAGAAATTTAATGTAATTTAAATTAAAAATCTTGAAATCTTCTAGCAATACCGGCTGACACTAGAATCTGTGAAATTTTGATAAATTTGGAAAAATTCTAAAAAATGTTTTTAGATAAAAAAAATGAAATTTAAGAAGTAACGTGAAAGCCGTTTTTGAAAATTCAATTCCGTTTGAAAACTAAAAATCCGGGAATCAGTCAGCGTTGCCAAATGACACCGATTTTGGAGATTTTGCAGAAAAATTCTGAAAAATTTCAGAAAATCATGAAAAATCTAAAATATTAGAAAACAATGTCTGAAACTGAAATCGGTCAAATCGGACTACCAGAAAGGTCAAATCGGGCTGCAGACTAGTAGCGGGTCCCGGTCCGGTCAGGGCTGACTTTAGGTCTTAGAATCCAAATCCGATACACAATAACATAAGTAATCACAACGTAAAAGTAAATACTGGAAGAAAATTGAACAATACGATCGAAAAATTTGAGACACGCATCTGGGTACGTATCCCGGGTGCTACAGTATTTTGAGAAGCAGGGCGTGATAGGCGACCGCCGACCTCTCTCCCTTCCCCTTTCTTGCCAGGCCTCTCCTGCCCACCTACAGTCCCTACCTCCTCCCCGACGACCTCCCTTCCATCCCCCTCCTCACTCACTGTCCCCACCCCTCCCCGCCTCCCTCCTCTAATCTCCCTCCCTCACCCAATCCCCCTCTGTTCGGTCACGTCCGGCCGAACATTGGGGTGAGAGGGGGGAGGCAAGGGTAGGAAGGGCAGGCGAGGACGAACAGGAGGCATGAGGGCGGGGGAGGCGGGGGAGGTGGGGAGGCAGGGAGCGGGAAAGGAGGACAGGCAGTAGGGAGGGGGAGGGTTATTGTTCGTCGGAGAAGAAAGAAGGAGAAAGTAGAAGGAGAAAATATATTTTGAATTTTTTTCACAAGTGTATTATACACACACTTGCAATATTTTATTGGGTGCCTTCATCACTTTTTGAGCTGGCAATATCCGTTCCCGAAGTTTCGCGGAGCGGGTGCATAAAGGAAACAGCATTCCCCAAAATCCTCATCCTTAAAAGCCCTCTGAGATCGGACGGCTGAGAACACTCGTGGAGGGTTGGTTCCAACAAAAACCCTCTGGCCCCACCGTCGGATTAGGCAACGCGAGAGATGGGGTCCAGCGAGGATAAAAACAGACGGACCCCGCCTGTTTGGTTTCTAGGGTTTTATTGCCCATCCTTTCTTCTCCCTCCCGCTCTCTCGCTTCCTACTGCTGCTTGTTTTGAAATTGAAATCGAAATCGAAATCGAAAGATGTGATGATGGACTCTAAGGATCAAGAAGACGAGGAGAGGCGGAGAACGGACCTTCGAATGGCGGATGACGCCGCCGCCGCCGTCGCCGCGACTACTGCCGGAGCGATGACTATACCGCCCCTGGTGACGCTGCCGATTCACCACCACCGGCTCATCATCCCGAAGCCCGAACCGATAGACATGATGTCTGGCCTCCAGATCATCCAGCAGCGCCCGCAGGCGAGGACCAAGGACCGCCACACCAAGGTCGAGGGCCGCGGCCGCCGGATCCGCATGCCCGCCGCCTGCGCTGCACGGATCTTTCAGCTCACTCGGGAACTCGGCCATAAATCCGACGGCGAGACGATCCAGTGGCTTCTCCAGCACGCGGAGCCGGCGATCATCGCCGCGACGGGAACCGGCACGGTCCCGGCGATAGCGACGACGGTCGATGGGACCTTGAAGATTCCCACGCAGGCGCCGTCGTCGGCGTCGAGTTCTGCTCCATCGACGTCATCCGTAGACGAGGGGACTGGGAAGAGGAGGAAGCTGCAGCCAACAAGGGCAGTGAGCGGGGGGGGGCCGGATCAGTGTCGATGTCGACGGCTTTGGCTCCAATAACGATGGGGCAGGGGATGGTGCCAATGTGGCCGCCGGCGGTGTGGATGATACCGCCCCCTTCGGCGGCGGCCGCAGGGAGCCAGGAGGTGATATGGACGTTCCCGCCAGGGCCGCAGATGGTGAACCTGGGGCCGATGAGGCCGCTGTTCCCCGGTGAGGTGCAGGCGGAGGCGGCGGCGGGAAGGAAGGAGGAGCTAAAGCTGATGGGCGACGCGGCGGAGCGGACGGAGGAGCAGGAGGAGGAGGAGGAGGATGAGGACGGGGAAGAAGAGCGGTTGTCTGATACTAGTCCTGAAGATTAGGGATTCTTAGTTTCTTTTTCTTTTCTTTTCTTTTTTCTTTTAATTTTAACTGAACTAATGATTAAGTGCCGCTTCGCTCCATCTTCTAATCTTTTGCCAATCTGATGAAAATTTAAATTAATACCTGTATGTTAGTTCTAGATTTATTAGTGAAGCCCCGTGGCCAATTTATTTATTAGTTCTTGATTTTCCTTTTAGAATTTAGGAGATTTTTGGTGTAATTTGTTGTGAAGTTGGGTGGGGGGAGGGTGGGACCGATGGAGGCAGGCAGAGGAAACGTGTGAGGGAGGAGAGTGAGAGGGACGGTGGGTCCCGTTCTCGTGGTTGGTGAGTCACGCGTGGTCCGCGGGCCGGCACCACGAGAAATTGGCCCGATTAGGTGACAGCTGGGCCTGTTGCGAGGTGGGGTAGGGTTGTTTGGTGGGGACCGGATCAAAAACGTTGAGGCCCCGCGGGCCCATCGATTCAGCGATGACGTGGGCGGCGACCCTCCTCCCATCAAGCTGGACAGGGAGGAGGAATGTCCATTGGATGCAGTCAGGTCTGTTTGGTTGTCGTTATTGACTGTAATTCGTTAGTCGTAATTGGTGAAGTTTTTTATAGTTGGTAATAAGTGACATGCTTGCAAGTTTTACGGTATTTAATTGGTAATATAAAGTTATAAGTAAAAAAGTGTATTGTATTTTACGGTATTTGGTTGTCCTAATGTGTAAGTCGTAAGTGAAAAAATTCACCACAAAATTAATTATTTGATGATTTAAAAAGTTTTAATATTGCAAATAAATATTAAAAATGTTATATATTAAAAAAAATTTAATATTAACATAAAAAATAATGCAAATTTGCATGACCACAAAATTAACTGTAACTGGGCTGTAAGTGAGTGGTAATTGAATTGTGAGTGAGTGGGAGTTGAGTTGCGTAAGTGTTTCACAAATTACAGTCCAAACAAACGCCGTAGTTGTAATTAGGTTGTAATGATTTACGAATACGGACTTTTACGTCTTTTATGGCGAAACAAACAGCCCCTGAGAGTAGATTCCATTTAGGTGGTATTACGAAATTATCACCTTTTTTTGCAATATTTTTGCTGCAATTGTCCCACGCCAATTATGTGCCAATGTTCATTCTTTCTACAAGTCTTAGTTTCCTGTAGGTTTTTATGGAAGAGTTTTCATTGATTTGTTCTCCTTGAGGTGATGATGGTGTTTTGCTGAAGTCCTTTTACTCAGGGCCTAAAAGATCTACTCGGGCGGCCCTGCTGCTAATAGTTAGAATCAAATTAGAATTCTTTTAATTTCATGTAAAATATAGATTGTTGTTGACGTAAACTCTGACTCTTCACAATCGCTCTCATGCTTTTATCAGTAAAGTAAAAAATCATTTTTGTACATGATCAATGTTTATGATGGATATTGATGAAAAGGGAGTTTCCATCAAATATATTGACATAATCAGGGACATGTACGATGGAGTAGTGGCAAATGTCAGAATTTGTAGATGTACAAGTAATTTTTCTATCACAATTGGATTGCATCAAAAATCTGCATCGACTCCATTCTTATTTGCCATCGTGATGGATGAGCTTGCTAGAGCTATTCAAGATGAGATACTGTGGTGTATGTTATTTGCTTATGATATTGTCCTAATCGATAAAATGAGAGCTGGAGTAAATACAAAATTTGAGTTATAGAGGCAACTCTAAAATCTCGAGGTTTTAGATTAAGTGGGATCAAAACAGAGTATATAGAGTGTAAATTCAGTAAACATGGAATCCGATATTATACTATCGTGACAATAGATGATCATGAAATACCGATGAGCAGTCATTTAAGTACTTGAGTTCTATTATTCAAAAGGATGGAGATATCAATAGTGATGTCAATCACAGTATCCAAGCCGGCGGGTTGAAATGGATGAGCACAACAGGAGTTTATGTGATCGTAATATTCGTTATGACTGAAGGGAAAGTTTTATCGGACTGCTATTAGGCCAGTTTAGTTATATGACACAGAATGTTGGGTTATAAAGAGATATCATGTTCAGAAGATGAGTGTAGTAGAGATGCTTATGCTTCATTGGATGTGTGGTAATACGAGGAGAGATAATGTGAGAAATGAGGATATTCGTACTAAGATAGGCGTAACCTCTATAAATGAGAAGATGAGAGAAAACCGCCTATGATGATTTGGTTATTTGCGACATAGACCTACAGATGCGCAGTTACTAGTCCACCGAATAGAGGGTATCAAATTAGGACAAGTTAAAAAAGCACAGGAAAGACTGAAGAAAACATGGATAAAGGTAATACGACAAGATATAGAGGCTAAAAGTCTTAATGAAGGCATATTGCTCGATGGGAATGAGTGGAGAAAACTGATTCATGTGTCCAATCCGATGTAATTCTCTTTGGTTCATGTAGCCTATCCCAAATACTTGGAATAAATGTGTTAGTTGTTGAATGTTGTTGTTGTACATGATCAATCTTTGCAAATTTGAAGTCTTACCATAAGTTTTATTTCCGAACAGCAATTCATTTCTAAATCCAAGCCTTGAGACAATAAATTAAGATACAACATTAAAGACAAAGCACTTCATCAGCCTGTCATTCTGCCTAACGAAATAGGCTTCCATATTTTTCTTTTGGTTACTTAACCAAGAAAAATAAAAATAATAAAAATGAAGAACTTGGAACAAGAAAACAAAGCAACTGCAATGGGGGCCCCTTTATAATTGACTAACAATTGCAAATTTCAAGCAGAACAGTTTGTAAATGATTTGACACAAGCTGTCCTTTTTCGATAAGAGTATTGTTTACATTAGTCGTGCAATTTATGCGGCTGCTGAAGTGGCAGATCATTTTCCATGGAAGTGATATGTAACGGTCCTAAGCTTAACTACCTCAAAATTTATAATCATCAACTTTATGTTCGTAAATCAGAATATACTAAAAAAAATTTAGCAGCATCTCCTCTAAAATATAGATTCCATCTCAATACAGTAATTTAGATTTCGGCTAATATCAGCGTACTTATAAACTTCATTTTCATCATATAGTTCATCCCAAGGTCCATCAAATAAACAAATGCAGAAGAGTGATTTCCTGATATAATATTCTAACTCACAGTGACTAATAACATCAGAATTTAAAAAAAGATTCACATTCTATAATAAGTACAAACGTTATCTCAGGAGAACATCCTAGCAGCTCTAAGTCGTACCTTCGCCTTGCCGTGACCTGAAAATATCAATATGTGGTGGGGTGAGCTCAACAGCTCAGTGAGTGAAGTCATTCAAAATAGAATTTGTATTATACTAGCATTGTATTTCAAGTATTATGCAGTTGAGTAATGTCAAAAATCAGTGTCAATACTTTCTACTTGTGGTTGACACTGCAGCTTATGAATCATAGACTCTTTCTATATCTGATACTTCCTATTGTATTCTTCTGGGTACACGTGACCAATATTTCATTAACATACAATCTCAATGATTTTTCTATACTTGACCTACTCGTTAGTCTCTTATAATCACCTCTCCGGTTTTCAGTTATAACATATTCGTATTTCATATATATAGTCATGGTCACAGCACAACTCTTAGAGAGCCTAATTTACTCACTAAATTAGTTACAATTCAATATTGCACCTACCCCAATATACGTATGACATCACACACTACTCATGATAGTATCCAATTATAATTGTGTTCATACATGAAGAAATACGAGACACTCACATCCATATACTGGATGTCACAACAATCTATTTACCCGAGGTCATAGGCAACTATATGCATATACTAGGTGCCATACATATTAACATCCTTAATTCAGATATCATAAACAATCATATTCATATACCGGATATCATAAACAATCATATGCATATACTAGGTATGAATCATATCCATATACCGGATATCATGAACAACCATACGCATATACTAAGTGTCATACCTATTAACATCCATAATTCGGATATCATAACAATCATATCCATATGCCGAATATCATGAACAATCATATGCATATACTAGGTGTTATACCTATTAACATCCATAATTCGGATATCATAAAAATCATATCCATATACTGGATATCATAAACATATATTCAAGCAAACTTCAATAAAATAATATCAATACTCCCTTCGATCACCTCCGGTTAAATCCGGTCCCTTCCTCCGAAACAATAGATAACAATAATAAATTACAATAATACTCCCCTTCGGTCACCTCCGGTTAAACCCGGCCCCTTCCTCTAATGCAATAAATAACAACAATACTCCCTTTCGGTTACCTCCAGTTAAACCCGGTCCCTTCCTCTAATGTAATAAATAACAGCAATGCTCCCCTTCGGTCACTTCCGGTTAAATCAAGTCCCTTCCTCTAATATCATACATGACATCATATACATACTTATGCACATTTCTTATCACAAAGGCATTCACATACATACCGATGTGTCACACAGTCAAGTTCATGCGATTTCATTTCTTAATTCGTTAGTTCGAGGAATTCTTATCATTTTTAAGAGTTACCAAACACACACATAAAGCATTCAACTTAATGATCCCCAATATTGTACCGTTAAAGTTCTGATTCGTAGTACCAGTATTCGTTTTTCCTAATCATAATACTTAGTCACCTTTTATTATTTAATTAACAGTCAGGATTTGTCATCATTTGCCTCTTTTATCCTCAGGCAAACTACGTATTGGTTATAACTTATTTAATACAGAATCTTCTCATTATTTCTGATACAAGTGATAGTTACATGACAATTCTGATATTAATGAATTATTACACTTTGGTATCATAATTATCCTTTATTTCAAGTAAGGACTGATTTTAGTACTTTTATTTGGTACAGCCCAAATTTATCCCAGGTTCCACTAATACTGGCATTAACGCTACTGACTTCTATACAGCATGTTTTGTTGTTGCTTACTTCTATCTTCGAGTTCCAAATCACACAGTCATTTACTAGCTAAATCATCATCTGCATTCACATATGAATCAAACCACACACATATATACATGCGTACACATACACATATTACTTACAAATACTGGGTTAAATCTCATTGACACGACGATCAATCTTTCGTCTGTATTACTAACTTTCAATTATTAAGGTAATTATCTAATTCTTATCGGTTAGATATAATCGGTGTCACTATAAAGATGTGACTTTCAAACCTAATAGAGGATTCCAATGTTCTACTAAAATAATTATAAGGATCCCCAAAAGTATCCGGTATATAGGGTAGGCATACCAAAATACTAGTTCAATATTATCGGTATTTGTTTTGTTGATATCGAATTATCCATCTCTAGTCGATATATCATATTAAGTTGTCAGATTTATTCAATACTGACTCTAACTGGTTTTTACAGTTTAATTACTCACTTGACACGTATACACCATTATCGGTCACCCATTATCTGACTTTCATCAGACTTGATCTTATTCAGTAGCGTTTCATTAATAATCATTGATCGCTAAAAAGTACAGTATCTACTTACGAGTTATAGTCCAAAGGTATTATTTTTCCACATCTCTTTAGGTTCGATGAATATTAGTTATTTCTCCATCTAATTGCTTTCGGTTGCTACCGATTAACAACTTAATCGATATATATAAATATGTAGGCCATCAGCTGACTCTTGCTGCCTCAAGTGTGCTAGTTGATACACAAAATCACGTTATGAGCGCCGCGCGCGCGCGCACACACACACAC
The DNA here is from genome assembly GCA_038442645.1 of Agave tequilana. NCBI lineage: Eukaryota > Viridiplantae > Streptophyta > Magnoliopsida > Asparagales > Asparagaceae > Agave > Agave tequilana. Next base: position 48,177 of record JAVJIF010009463.1, read on the forward strand.
ATATATATATCATGAAACACAACAAATACGAAAACAGTATTCGTAAGATCAATACTCAACATACTACATAACATTTGAGTATCCCGCGTACTTAGCTTAACAATAAGCTTTTGATGTTCAATTTATTTATCAAATTTGTCAGGTAGTGTTAGGAATTCAGTTGCTCTAATTCAGTTCATTATCAATTACTTTGATCAGTTCCATCATTATCGGTTCACGTTCACAAGTGCTAATTAACCGAATGTCCCGATCCCATCCGTGTTATCAATATTAACAAAATCTTCAATAATTTAATCAATACACTACTTCTATCATACTGTATCAATTACATATATCCCAATTGACAGAGTTTTCTATATCACGGTTACATCGAGTTACTCGAAGATTATTTTCAATTTCATTTGCTTAGTTCAATTCTAATATCAACTTCGGATTTTACTTATACCAGTATCAACATAATCAATTTTATAATTATCCAATTATGGTTGATGGGTCTCAAATGATCTTTTATCTTGACTGATTTCTAATTATCACTTATTAATAATTTAAACATTCATGATCTGTAATCGATTTCCCGTTGTCACTGTTTAGTCCACTCACCGGGTATACCGGTGTTAACCAATTGCCATCCGATTTATATAATCCATAACTATACGTTTCATAATAGTTCGAATATCGTTTGCATATAATATCAATCTTCACTTAACTGACATCATTATTTTCTTACTAATTAATACACATGCAATCACAGTGTTTAAAGGAATCGGGGGTAGACTTTACCCACTTAATAATTTTTAGGTTAAGTGGCACCAATATTCATCACAGACAGACATATGGCATTAGCCGATCATTTATACAGAACCATTTCTATCAGAACCTAGTACTTAATTATTCGGTTCTTATTTCTAATAAATACTCGCAACATATATATAACACTCAAAAATTCACAAACACATAGCTCATGTGGTGTTTGTCGGTGTTCATCCATACCAATACACTTACAGGCGTTTAATGGTCATGTCTATACGAGTTATAAATGATAAGACACAACTTGATATCATACCTGTATTATGTTCACGCATAGATATATAACACGCCTGTAATTCATTATTCGGGATATCCTATTGGATTTCGGTTCTACAACAACCATTCACTTTTATTATATTTATCACAATCATCGTAATAACAACATCTTAGCTCCATTGGATCAATAATTTCTCAATACTAATTATTTCTAAATTGGGAAAATAATACTTGAGTGAGATTTCGGTTCTACAACAACCATTCACTTTTATTATATTTATCACAATCATCGTAATAACAACATCTTAGCTCCATTGGATCAATAATTTCTCAATACTAATTATTTCTAAATTGGGAAAATAATACTTGAGTGAGGACTTTCACTCACTGGGTACCATATACTGACATACAAGATGTGTAGCTTTCGTTTTCACGATCATAAAGGCTCAAGAATCGTTCGAATCTGACTTCGGATGGCCAAGATATCGTTCGGAAACCAAAACCAATATAAAAGGTTAGATACGTAATAACTGAAAATATTCAGGGGGCTGTTTGTAATTTTTCAGGGGCTCCAAAGTAATTCATAATGCCACAGGGGTTAAAATGAAATTTTACCTTTAAAGGGTCGGGTTTGGGTGCATAACGGGTCGGGTTGGGTTGAACCCGAAACCTAAACCCATTCTCTTATCTCTTTTCTTCTTTTCTTTTTTTCCCCCTAAAGAGCAACAGCAGCAGCAGGCTGCTGCTGCTGCTGCTCCCTGCACCCCTGGCGTCGCCCTGCCGGCGGGCCTTTGGCGCCGCGCCGCACCACCATGAGAGGGGGAGAAAGAGATAAAAATAGAGAGAGATGAAGAGAGAGAGAGAGAGTAAGAGAGAAGGGGGGAGCTGGTGCTCCCCTCCCCACGCCGGCTGGCCGCCGGCGCCACCGACGCTGGGCCTCCGGCCAACACCCCACACAGAGAGAGAGAGAGAGAGAGAGAGAGAGAAGGAAGGTGAGAGAGAGAATGAGAGTGAGAGAGAGAGAGAGTGAACGGGGGAGATTTTATCTCCCCCCCACCTACTCCCACATTCCTCTCATAACCATATTATTTTATAATTTTCTTTTCTTTCTTTATTTTCCCAACTTATTTAATATAATCAAAAATAGGTATGAATACCAATACCCGATATTCATACGAATATTTCATCCAGTATATATATCCGTGCATAATTCTAGAAAAATATTATTAACCCAATAATATTACTTTAACCCAGAGTTTAATAATCCGGGTGTTACAGCTCTACCCCCCTTAGAAAAAGTTTCGTCCTCAAAACTTGGTATTTCTGATAATAGATAAGAGTAATACTTTCAATTTCTTCTTTATATCATTAAATCTTTCTTCTAATAGAGAATTTTGTTTTTTCCGACCATGCATCTCCTTATGTTTCAAAACATGCAATATATGTCCAATATTTTCACTTTCACACAGAATATATCTTACACATACTTTATATTATTACATTCACCATCATACTTTGTGATATACATATCATATGGAATCACATACACACATCACACTTGGTGATAATCGTGTTATATATTATCACACATCGTATCAGCACATACACGTACCATACTTGATGATACGTCTATACATATACTCAATATGGTTCTTCTGTTCTGATTAAATCTTATCTTCCCTGATATTTTGGCCATTCCCTTATTCCAGTGTCCCATACCACCGGTAGTTCATACTAAGGCCCGCACCCTAATAGAACTCATCCGAATCAAAGTATATGCTGGTATACTTTAATTTGAACATAAGAAAAAGTTAAATATCATGCATTTTGAGATTAACATACGCATAAGAACTCATTACACCCATGAACTTCTTACATCATAGCACATATTCATTCATACAAACTGCACACTCACAGACATTCATTATAATAATCAATGTTATTCTTGGACCAACGACTTAAATCAATCTCTAGGCTAATCTGCCTTAGACCTACACCTGAGTTCTACTCCAAGTTTTTAAGCCTAAGTTCTGATACCAACTGTAACGGTCCCAAGCTTAATTATCTCAAAATCTATAATCATCAACCTTATTGCTCGTAAATCAGAATATACTAAAGAAATTTTGGCAGCATCTCCTCTAAAATATAGACTCCATCTCAATATAATAATTTAGATTTCGGCTAACATCAGCCTACTTATAAATCTCATTTTCATCATATAGTTCATCCCAAGGTCCATCAAATAAACATATACAGAAGAGTGCTTCCCTGATATAATATTATAACTCACAGTGACTAATAACATCAGAGTTTATAAAAGGATTTACATTCTACAATAAGTGCATAAGTTATCTCAGGAAAACATCCTTGCAGCTCTAAGTCGTACCTCCACCTTACCGTGACCTGAAAATATCAATCTGTGGTGGGGTGAGCTCAACAGCTCAGTGAGTGAAGTCATTCAAAATAGAGTTTGTATTATACTACATTGTATTTCAAGTATTATGCAGTTGAGCGATGTCAAAAATCAGTATCAATACTTTCTACTTGTGGTTGATACTGCAGCTTATGAATCATAGACTCTTTCTATTATCTGATACTTCCTATATGTATTCTTCTGGGTACACATGACCAATATTTCATTAACATACAATCTCAATGATTTTGCAATACTTGACCTACTCGTTAGTCTTTTATAATCACCTCTCCGGTTTCTAATTTGTAACATGTTCGTATTTCATATATATAGTTATGGTCACACCACAACTCTTAGAGAGCCTAATTTTACTCACTAGATTAGTTACAGTTCAATATTGCACCTACCCAACTATACGTATGACATCACACACCACTCATGATAGTATCCAATTATAATTGTGTTCATACATGAAGAAATATGAGACACTCATATCCATATACTGGATGTCACAACAATCTATTTACCCGATGTCATAGGCAACTATATGCATATACTAGGTGCCATACATATTAACATCCTTAATTCAGATATCATAAACAATCATATCCATATACCAGATATCATAAACAATTATATGCATATACTAGGTGTCATACCTATTAACATCCATATTCAGATATCATAACAATCATATACATATACCGGATATCATGAACAATCATACGCATATACTAGGTGTCATACCTATTTACATCTATAATTCGGATATCATAACAATCATATCTATATACCGGATATCATGAACAATCATACGCATATACTAGGTGTCATACTATTAACATCCATAATTCGGATATCATAACAATCATATCCATATACTGCATATCATAAACATATATTCAATCATACTTCAATAAAATAATATCAATACTCCCCTTCGATCACCTCCAGTTCAACCCGGTCCCTTCCTCCGAAATAATAGATAACAATAATAAATAACAGCAATACTCCCCTTCAGTCACCTCCGGTTAAACCCGATCCCTTCCTCCAATGCAATAAATAACAACAATACTCCCCTTCGGTCGCCTCTGGTTAAACCCGGTCCCTTCCTCCAATGCAATAAATAACAACAATGCTCCCCTTCGGTCACCTCCGGTTAAACCGGTCCCTTCCTCCAATATGATACATGACATCATATACATACTTATGCACATTTCTTATCACAAAGGCATTCACATACATACCGATGTGTCAAACAGTCAAGTTCATGCGATTTCATTTCTTAATTCGTTAGTTTCGAGAAATTCTTATCATTTTTAAGAGTTATCAAATACACACATTAAGCATTCAACTTAATGATCCCCAATATCGTACAGGTAAATTTCTGATTCGTAGTACCAGTATTCGCTTTTTCTAATCATAATACTTATTCACCTTTTATATTATTTAATTAACTGTCAGAATTTTTCATCATTTGCCTCTTTTATCCTCAGGCAAACTGCCTATTAGTTACAACTTGATTTAATTCAGAATCTTCTTATTACTTCTGATACAAGTGATAGTTACATGACAATTCTGATATTAATGAATTATTACACTTTTGTATCATAATTATCCTTTATTTCAAGTAAGGACTGATTTTAGTACTTTTATTTGGTACAACCTAAATTTATCCCAGGTTCCACCAATACTGGTGTTAATGCTACTGACTTCTATACAGCATGTTTTGTTATTGCTTACTTCTATCTTTGAGTTTCAAATCACACAGTCATCTAATAGCCAAATTATCATCTGCATTCACATATGAATCAAACCACACACATATATACATGCGTACACATACACATATTACTTACAAATACTGGGTTACTAATCTCATTGACACTACGCTCAATCTTTCGTCTGTATTACTAACTTTCAATTATTAAGGTAATTTCTAACTCTTATCGGTTAGATATAATTGGTGTCACTATAAAGATGTGACTTTCGAGCCTAATAGAGGATTCTAATGTTCTGCTAAAATAATTACAAGGATCCCCAAAAGTCTCCGGTGTATAGGGTAGGCATATCAAAATACTAGTTCAATACTATCGGTATTTGTTTTGTTGATATCAAATTATCCATCTCTAATCGATATATATCATATTAAGTTGTCAGATTTACTCAATACTGACTCTAACTGGTTTTTACAGTTTAATTACTAACTTGATACTTATACACCATTATCGGTCACCCATTATCTGACTGTCACCAGACTTGATCTTATTCAGTAGTGTTTCATTAATAATCATTGATCGCTAAAAAGTATAGTATCTACTTACGAGTTCTAGTCCAGTGGTATTATTTTTCCACCTCTCTTCAAGTTCAATGAATATTAGTTATTTTTTCATCCAATTCCTTTCGGTTGCTACCGATTAACAACTTAATCGATATATATAAATATGTAAGCCATCAGCTGACTCTTGCTACCTCAAGTGTGCTAGTTGTTATACAAAATCACGTTATGAGCATATATATATATATATATATATATATATATATATATATATATATATATATATATATATATATATATATATATATCATGAAATACAATAAATACGAAAACAGTATTCGCAAGATCAATACTCAATATACTATATAATATTTGAGTATCCCGCGTACTTAGCTGAACAATAAGTTTTTGATGTTCAATTTATTTATCAAGCTTGTCCGGTAGTGCTAGGAATTCAGTTGCTCTAATTCAAGTTCATTATTAATTACTTTAATTAGTTCCATCATTATCGGTTCACGTTCACAATTGCTAATTAACCGAAATGTCCCGATCCCATCCGAGTTATCAATATTAACAAAACCTTCAATAGTTTAATCAGTGCACTATTTCTATCATACTGCATCAATTACATATATTCCAATTGACAGACTTTTCTATATCACGGTTACATCGAGTTACTCGAAGTTAATTTCAATTTCATTTGCTTAGTTCAATTCTAATATCAACTTTGGATTCTGCTATACCAGTATCAACATAATTAATTATATAATTATCCAATCATAGTTGATGGGTCTCAAGTGATCTTTTATCTTAACTGATTTCTGATTATCACTTATTAATAATTTAAACATTCACGATCTGTAATCGATTTCCCGTTGTCACTGTTTAGTCCACTCACTAGGTATACCGGTGTTAACCAATTACCATCCGATTTATATAATCCATAACTATACATTTCATAACAGTTCGAATATCATTTGCATATAATATCATTCTTCACTTAACTAACATCATTATTTTCTTACTAATTAATACACATGCAATCACAGTGTTTAAAGGAATCGGGGGTAGACTTTACCCATTTAATAATTTTTAGGTTAAGTGGCACCAATATTCATCACAGACAGACATATGACATTAGCCGATCATTTATATTTAATTATTTCTATCAGAACCCAATACTTAATTATTCGGTTCTTATTTCTAATAAATACTTACAACATATATATAACACTCAAAAATTCACAAATACATAACTCATGTGGTATTTGTCAGTGTTCATTCATACCAATACACTTACAGGCGTTTAATGGTCATGTCTATACGAGTTATAAATGATAAGACACAACTTGATATCATACTCGTATTATGTTCACACATAGATATATAACACGCCTGCAATTCATTATTCGGGATATCCTATTGGATTTCGGTTCTACAACAACCATTCACTTTTATAATATTTATCACAATCATCATAATAACAACATCTTAGCTCCATTGGATCAATAATTTCTCAATACTAATTATTTCTAAATTGGAAAAATAATACTTGAGTGAGGACTTCCACTCACTGGGTAAGATGTGTAGCTCTCGTTTTTACGATCACAACGTGTAACGGTCCCAGTATCTAAAATCCTCAATTTACATAACATCCATTTAAGCCGACCCAATTATTAAAATCATTTCCAATTTCTTAAAAATTTCAACAGCATCTCCCTTGTAATTACTGATCGGATACGATATCCAATACAAATATGATAATTTCGGCTAACATTAGCCTACTTATTCTCAATCCAATCAAATAATTGAACTCAAAATCATTCAGGCAATCATGAAGATGTTTCGGCTTGACATATCCTACTTATGGAGAAACATAATAACATAAGCTCTAGAGTGTCCCTCCCGGCATCTATAAAATTCAGAAATGATAAATTCCCACTTGTCACGATCATCATATTGATAATACACTTCTTGATATCACAACCCAATAAATTATATCACAACCCAATAAAATTATATCTCAAATGCCAACTTGAAATGAAACTACTACAACAGTTCTCTACATATATATATGTATAAGATTAACCATCTATCCCATGACCAACATGTATCATCAACAAGCACAATTTCCAGAAGTACAAAGATTGGAATGATTCAGGACGAACCCCGCGCAGCATAACCCTGACCCCTACCTCAAAGCAACCTGCAATATACCAGTCTGTGGGGGAGTGAGCTCGACAGCTCAGTGAGTAGAGTAAGAATAAATCAGGAAATGATAATATGTCAATGAGAAGTATGAATATTCGAGTAATAAGAGAAATCTGAAACAGTAAGAAGACAAAGAATCAGAGACATCCCATGGTTTAATAATCAAGCCCCCGTCTCTAAAATTTCTGGGGACGATCAGACTCTTATGATCGTACCTCCCAATTCTTTTCTTTGATTTTCGTCTTTCCGTGTGATAAGATTTATGAGTTACATAAAACAAATTTTCTCGTCTTATGTGTACATAGTGTGTGTTACTCACGTGTTTTTTATTCCACGCTATAATACACCAACCCCTATAGTTATGCCATAAAACTAGTTTATGCACTCAGATAACACATACATCACAAGTCATACTTGTATAACATATTATCGTATCATACTTCTCATAATACAGTATCGCATCACACTTCATGTAATGCGTGGATTAACCTGTATACTTTCACACAATTTACAGTATTTCATTTCAATCAGTTAAATCTATATTCTGATGTTTTCATTATCATATACGATAATACATCTAACATACCCCTAGTGTCACACGTACACATATGTATCACACATAGCCATTCATTCTCAATCATTTGTAAAGATGCAATTATATGTATATCATAGCACCATTTTCACACTCCGCCCGTGCAATACGGGTCCCTTCCTCCCAATATGATATATAGCACCGTCTTCACACTCTGCCGTGCAATATGGATCCCTTCCTCCGGATATATGTATATAGCACCGTCTTCGCACTCCGCCCGTGCAATACGGGTCCCTTCCTCCGTAACACAATGTATATATATAATACGCACAATATCAGCGCATCCACTTCCATAAGATTCATACATCATGCACATCATTTCATGTATAGAAGTAATCATACTCTCAATTAGTATTTATCTGTTAGATTGTATTCTTATAGGAATATTCACACAAATTGCTTAATCAAAACATGCCACTCATGTATATTATGAACATAAATCAAGTGATATACACCTATCATATTCATATCAATCATAACAATTTCTATTCAGTAATGTACATGCCATTGCCCTTGTACACCATATTCCAAAATTCTATATTAAATGCAACACTTATTATAAAAGATGTGTTCAATTCTAAGCCTGCCTTACTATCCCTTTCATGGTGAATATAAATTAAATATTGGTTCAGTGTCTAATACTCGCAAGACTATCCATGTTTAGTGTACGTACCAATTTACCGCAATAGACACTTTCGACCATAAGATGGTGAAGCTATCCCTTTTTCCTTGTAACATTGTATATGTGTGTATATATATAATATGGGTACTTTCTATGTGATGCTCTAAATAGATTTTGAATAGAAGAACGACCATGATCACAAGGTTTTACATATACATAACAACCATAGGTAGGAACATATGTATATATGTCGAATACCCATATTTCTCACTTTCCAATCTTTCTTTTACGGGAGTTCTAAACATCCATTATTATGCCCACTTAACTTGGTCATCATCTTAGATAATCAGTTTATCCCCTTTAACTAGAATAATTTGAAACGTCACAATTTCTGTTAACCCATGGCGTATTTCAAGACATTATACTCAAAAAAAAGAAAGGGGACTTAATAAGAATTGATAAGATATAATACATATGATTGAAAGTAATCATTTCAAGTGTGTCTTAAGTTTAGTTACATTATAGAGCACATACTATCTGTATGCAAAGGTATTACTTGCTCAAACATTCTGCCTAGATGGATGGGTAAGTTGAAACTATAAGGAGAAGCGAATGTCTCACACATGCTTGTTAATTGGAATACAACTTTCTTGATTTAACGTACAAGTTAATAAGGCATAACAATCCGTTATTACTTAAATTCCTTCGACACGATGTAAATAATGTGGTCGCAATCAAGATTATATATATCTATAATAACTATTCTCACTTATTCATGGATTGAGTTGAAATTGTTTGGATTCCCGTCAGTACTGATCTTAATACAACCAATCCTATCACTCTGATTTCCCAATTTTTGATATTACAATAAGAAAATCTTTCTTTTCAATTTGTATCCATGTTCACTCATCTATTAGTTTATTGCAAATATAATTTAGTACTGACCGTTAACTTGTCTATTTATCAGTTAATTAAAATTGATAGGACTATCTGAAAATCACCTAGAGGGGGGGTGAATAGGTGAAGATGCTAATCAAAGGGCAATTAAAAATTAAAGCTACAACAGTCACCAAACAAGAATCACAAGATGAATGCAAGCAAGTAAGTATGACAATGATTATGATGAGCAAGAATAAGAGCAAGTATAGTAAAGTAAAGAGTGCAAGAAAGTAAACCAATCGCAAACACAAGGATATGTTATCGAGGTTCGAGCACCCAGCTCTACTCCCCGCCTTCCCCAGAAGGATTCTAGCTACTTCACTATCACACAGACAGTTACACAATCACTGCAGTACCCAACACACAGGAGTACCCAATTTCATAAAGCTCAAGTACAAATTATCTCTGAGTAGTCAAAAGACCACAAACTCTCTCTTTCAAATATCTCTTCCCTTACAAAGGTCCTTAGAGAATATTGAGTAGGAATGAAGCTCTTGTGTAAGGTGAAAAGAAAAATTAAATCAGAGAGTATCACAAAAATCAATTCAGAAAAAGAGTGAGAATATTAGCACAAAAACCAAGAAACAAGCTCTTTTGAATTTCTCAAACTTTTGAATTTTTCTCTTGAAAATTGTTGTAAAGAATCTCTCCCCAAACACCCCTATTTATAGGAGAGGGCTAGGGTTTAGGGATAAGAAATAGTTACTGAAGTTTAGGAGGTGATTAATTCAAAATAAAACCTTAAACGGATTTTTAAAACTCAAATTACAAAATAACAGCTCAATTAAAAATCTGCCCGTTACTGTTCAACGGCTACATCGGTCGACCGGGCCGGTCGACCGGTAGTACAAAATTCCGACCGTTACAGGCTATCGGTCGACCGACCCGGTCGACTGATACAAACTGTGACTCAAAAATAAATATCGGTCGACTGCCCCGGTCGACCGACAGACATGCACACGGATACGTGCATTCTGCCAGGACCTCGGTCGACTGGTCCGGTCGACCGGACCAGCCTGACACAGACTCGGTCGACTGTCGGTAGACTGCCGGTCGACCGGATCAGGTCAGAAAACGAAATAAAGACAGAATTTTGAGAAGAAAAATATTTTTAACAAAACTATTTTAAACAGGAATTCAGTATGTAACATAAAAAGAAATTTGTAGAAGAAAGATTTTGTACTAAAATATTTTTGTATATTTTATAGGAAATAAACTAAGAAATAGTATATGCGCAAAAACGTGTGTGATTGAGCTTCAAACCTAATTTCTATTCTTTAACAAGCTATAAAACTAAAAATACAAACCTAAGGACCTCTGAGCAATCTTCACGTCTTTGAGCCATCCAATGCCTTGCTAGTGCCTTCTCTTCTATGATCCTTCCTTGATGAGCAAATTGCCTTCATTGCTATGTGGAACTTAGAAGTTTTTGCAACAGCGAAGCGAATGAACTCTAAACATGGTACAAAACCTGAAACTTATCTTAAACAAAATCATTAGTACCAAATAGCACTAATTTGGTTTGTCATCATCAAAACACAAAAACAATTGGAGAGTGTAACCTCTTGGGCTAACAATCTCCCCCTTTTTGATGATGACAAAACAAATAGGCTATTAACAAAAATATAGGGAGGAGAAAACTCCCCCTCAAATTATGCTATAATTAAAAACACAATAATATGCTCTAGATACCAATAATTGAAATGATGCACCAATTATTGAAACCAATTGAAACAAACAATAATATGCTCTAGATACCAATTTAAACTAAAATACAAAAACTCATAAAACATATAAATTCATATGGAACCAAGACCAAATGAACTTATTTTTGTCCATGTAACTTACTCTCCCCCTTTTTGTCATACATCAAAAAGGGTTATGAAAAACATGTTCAATCAATAATACACATATTTAGTTCTCCACAAATAAACGAAAATCTAGCAAAATCAAGTGGTTTAGTGAAAATATCGGCTAGTTGAAAATCGGTGGAAACATAATCAATATCAATATCACCTTTCTCAAAATGATCTCTAAGAAAGTGATATCTAATCTCAATGTGCTTGGTCTTACTATGTTGATTTGCATTTTTGGTTAAATGAATAGTACTAGTATTATCACAAAATATTTTAATATTTTTATAATGCAAATCATAATCAAGGAGAGTATGTTTCATCCAAAGGATTTGTGCACAACAAGCCCCCGCGGCAACATACTCCGCCTCGGCGGTTGATAGAGCTACGGAATTTTGCTTCCTAGAGGACCATGAAACAAGACAATTACCAAGAAATTGACATGTCCCACTAGTACTCTTTCTATCTACTCTACAACCCGCATAGTCGGCATCCGAATAACTAATCATAGAAAAATCTCCGGTTTTCGGATACCAAAGACCTAATCCAATCGTTCCCTTAACATATCGAATAATGCGTTTTACGGCAATTAAATGAGACTCTTTGGGACACGATTGAAATCTAGCACAAAGACACACACTAAACATGATATCCGGCCTACTTGCCGTTAAATATAAAAGACTACCTATCATGCTTCTAAACAATTTAATATCAACATTTTTACCTTGGTCGTCCTTATCAAGCTTGGTTGTAGTTGCCATGGGAGTGTTGCAAGCTTTAGCGTCTTCAAGTCCAAACCTCTTCACGAGTTCCTTCGCGTATTTGGCTTGAGAGATGAAGTTCCCATCATGCAATTGCTTGACTTGGAGTCCAAGAAAGAAGTTGAGCTCACCCATGGAGGACATTTCAAATTCTTGTTGCATTACCTTTTCAAAATCCTTGCATAAAACTTCATTAGTAGAACCGAAGATTATATCATCAACATAAATTTGGACAATTAAAATATCATTATCAACATGCTTAGTGAATAGAGTAGTGTCTACTTTACCTTTAATAAAATCATTTGAAATTAGAAAACTTGAAAGTCTTTCATACCAAGCTCTTGGAGCTTGTTTTAAACCATACAAAGCCTTATCAAGTTTGAAAACAAAATCGGGATGAACATGATCAACAAAACTGGGAGGTTGAGCAACAAAAACTTCTTCATTAAGAAAACCATTTAAAAATGCACTTTTTACATCCATTTGAAAAAGTTTAAAATTTTTTAAAGATGCATAAGCTAGTGTTATCCGTATGGCTTCAAGCCGTGCTACGGGTGCAAAGGATTCCTCAAAGTCGATTCCCTCAACTTGAGTGTAACCTTGGGCTACTAACCTAGCTTTATTCCTAATGACATTTCTGGACTCATCCAACTTATTCCTAAAGATCCACTTAGTACCAATTATTGGTCTATCGTGGGGCTTAGGAACAAGGTGCCAAACTTGGTTGCGCTCAAATTGATTGAGTTCCTCTTGCATGGCAAGCAACCAATATGGGTCTTTCTCGGCTTCGAGAATGCCTTTGGGTTCAAAATGAGAAATGAAAGCAAAGTTACCACATAGGTCATGGAGTTTGGAGCGCGTTGTGACTCCTTTGAAAGCATCACCCAAGATGAGCTCCTTAGGATGATTTGTAGCGTATCTCCAAGCTTTGGAAAGCGGTTGAGCGCTTTCCTCATTATCCTCTTGAACTTCACCTAAAGGTTCTTGCTTATCTTCTTGAGCGGGTGAGTCCTTCAAGGATAGTTTCTCCATGCTTTTACCTAATGGTTCAATCTCTACAACATTCTCAACAAACACATTAGACTCTTCAAACTTAACATGCATAGTTTCTTCAATAGTTTGTGAAGATCTAATAAAAACTCTATATGCTTTGCTAGTAGAGGAATATCCAATAAAGATAGCCTCATAAGCCTTAGCATCAAATTTACCCAAATTCTCTTTAGTGTTCAAAACAAAACATTTGCATCCAAAAACTTTGAAATATGACACATTTGGTTTTCTAGAAAGATACATTTCAAAAGATGTTTTAGAAGAATTTTTGCATAAATAAATACGATTCGATATATAGCATGCGGTGTTTACGGCCTCGGCCCATAAATATTGAGGGAGGTCGTACTCACTTATCATTGTCCTAGCCATCTCTTGAAGTGTTCTATTTTTCCTTTCAGCAACTCCATTTTGTTGTGGAGTCCTAGGACAAGACATTTCATGCTTAATTCCCTTTTCATCACAATAAGTCATGAAGAGTTGGTTAACAAACTCACCACCTCTATCACTCCTTATTCTCAAAATCGGAAAACCTTTTTCTTTTTCAACTCTTTTCTAAAAATCTTAAAGTGAGAAAAAGTTTGATCTTTATTTTGCAAAAAGAAAACCCAAGTGAAACGAGAGAAATCATCAACTAAAACAAATGCAAATCTACTTCCATTTAAGCTTTTAGTTTTAGTTGATCCAAATAAATCCATATGAATTAATTCTAGAGGTCTAGTTGACATGATATCCTTGATTGGTTTGAAGGAAGACTTGGTTTGTTTCCCAAGTTGGCACGCACCACAAATGCGGTCTTTCTCAAAACTCAAGTAAGGAATACCCTTCACCAATTCCTTTGAATTAATTCTAGAAAGATGTTCAAAAGATGCATGTCCTAATCTTCTATGCCAAAGCCAAGAATTTTCATCAAAAGCATTTAAACATTTAGTAGAACACTCTACATTAAGCATGTCAATTATATAAACATTATCATCACGAAAACGGTTAAAATACAATCATTCGATTTACATCAAAAATCTTACAAGTAGAATCATCAAAAACAACTTTAAGGCCACGATCACAAAATTGACTAATACTAAGTAAATTATGCTTTAAACCATCAACAAGAACTACATTTTCTATAATAGGAGATGAACCAATTTGAATATTACCAATACCGATGATGGTGCCTTTGGAATCATCCCCGAAGGTGACGGAGCCACCTTCCATGTACCTTGATAGGGTTGTGAAGTTGTTGATATCCCACGTCATGTGTCTCGAACAACCACTATCAAGGTACCACCGCTTCCTACGTCTTGGAGCCTTGGTGTGTACCTTGGGTGTGTTTGCCATGAAACACATATTGCGGTATCCGCTTCTTCTTCTTCGGACTCGCTTTCCGAATCCCATGTTGCCTTGTAGGCTTTCTTTTCTTCCGACTTCCTATGCTTGAAGGAGGAAATTATCTTCTTTTTGAGCTCCGGGCAATCCGCTATCATGTGTCCGGGCTTTCGGCAATTGTAGCAAACTCTTTCCTCCCTTTTGTCTTCAAACTTTCTTTGGAAGTTAAACTTTTTCCTTCGGTACAATCTCTTCATGTTTCGTACAAGGAGGGAGAGCTCCTCATCTTCTTCTTCATCTTCATCATCGTCTTCAAGAGTGGATGAAGACTTGAAAGCTATGAACTTCTTCTTTGTTGGAGCAACCTCTTCTCTTGCTTTCTTTTCCATCTCATGGGTCTTTAGGTTCCCAATGAGACTAATGATGTCCATCTCATCCTTGTCGTTTAATTCCTTCAAGGTGGTGGCCTTTATCTCCCAAGATAGAGGAAGAGCTCGTATCACTTTGCGCACCTTTTGATCGTTGGAGATGACGTCATCTAAGGAAGAAAGACCATTTGTAATTTTAGTGAAACGAGTAATCATACAATCAATGGATTCATCATCAAGCATTTTAAATGATTCATATTGGGACCTCAAGAGATCTATTTTAGCTCTCTTGACTTGTGAAGTCCCTTCATGCGTGACCAATAAGTGTTGCCAAATCTTATAGGCGGATTGGCAATGAATTACCCGTGTAAGGTCATCCTCATTCAAGGCGGTTAAAAGGGAGTTTTGGCTTTTGAGTTAGCCTCATATTCTCTAAAGTTGAAGTCGGTCCAAGTGCTCTCATCACTATCGGGTGCTATGTAGGGTTTGGTCAAGGACTTAACTACCAAGCTACCTAGTGATTGCAAAAATATAGTCATCCTAACCTTCCAAATGGGAAAATTTAGGCCATCAAATTTAGGTGGGGTTTTAATGTTGTCGGCCATATTTACTAGTGTATGAATGGATGAATGAAAATGTTGATTAGCAATATTTTAAGGATCTCTCTATGGATGTTAAGCCAAACCTAGAGTCCAAGTTCTGATACCAATTGAAAATCACCTAGAGGGGGGGTGAATAGGTGAAGATGCTAATCAAAGGGCAATTTAAAAATTAAAGCTACAACAGTCACCAAACAAGAATCACAAGATGAATGCAAGCAAGTAAGTATGACAATGATTATGATGAGCAAGAATAAGAGCAAGTATAGTAAAGTAAAGAGTGCAAGAAAGTAAACCAATCGCAAACACAAGGATATGTTATCGAGGTTCGAGCACCCAGCTCTACTCCCCGCCTTCCCCAGAAGGATTCTAGCTACTTCACTATCACACAGACAGTTACACAATCACTGCAGTACCCAACACACAGGAGTACCCAATTTCACAAAGCTCAAGTACAAATTATCTCTGAGTAGTCAAAAGACCACAAACTCTCTCTTTCAAATATCTCTTCCCTTACAAAGGTCCTTAGAGAATATTGAGTAGGAATGAAGCTCTTGTGTAAGGTGAAAAGAAAAATTAAATCAGAGAGTATCACAAAAACCAATTCAGAAAAAGAGTGAGAATATTAGCACAAAAACCAAGAAACAAGCTCTTTTGAATTTCTTAAACTTTTGAATTTTTCTCTTGAAAATTGTTGTAAAGAATCTCTCCCCAAACACCCCTATTTATAGGAGAGGGCTAGGGTTTAGGGATAAGAAATAGTTACTGAAGTTTAGGAGGTGATTAATTCAAAATAAAACTTAAACGGATTTTTAAAACTCAAATTACAAAATAACAGCTCAATTAAAAATCTGCCCGTTACTGTTCAACGGCTACATCGGTCGACCGGGCCGGTCGACCGGTAGTACAAAATTCCGACCGTTACAGGCTATCGGTCGACCGACCCGGTCGACTGATACAAACTGTGACTCAAAAATAAATATCGGTCGACTGCCCCGGTCGACCGACAGACATGCACACGGATACGTGCATTCTGCCAGGACCTCGGTCGACTGGTCCGGTCGACCGGACCAGCCTGACACAGACTCGGTCGACTGTCGGTAGACTGCCGGTCGACCGGATCAGGTCAGAAAACGAAATAAAGACAGAATTTTGAGAAGAAAAATATTTTTAACAAAACTATTTTAAACAGGAATTCAGTATGTAACATAAAAAGAAATTTGTAGAAGAAAGATTTTGTACTAAAATATTTTGTATATTTTATAGGAAATAAACTAAGAAATAGTATATGCGCAAAAACGTGTGTGATTGAGCTTCAAACCTAATCTCTATTCTTTAACAAGCTATAAAACTAAAAATACAAAACCTAAGGACCTCTGAGCAATCTTCACGTCTTTGAGCCATCCAATGCCTTGCTAGTGCCTTCTCTTCTATGATCCTTCCTTGATGAGCAAATTGCCTTCATTGCTATGTGGAACTTAGAAGTTTTTGCAACAGCGAAGCGAATGAACTCTAAACATGGTACAAAACCTGAAACTTATCTTAAACAAAATCATTAGTACCAAATAGCACTAATTTGGTTTGTCATCATCAAAACACAAAAACAATTGGAGAGTGTAACCTCTTGGGCTAACACTATCATCTTCACCAGTAACTTTCGGCGTTTCAGAAATTTCCACTGACTATATGCCAATAAATACTCTATTCATAGTCCAGTTTATTAGACCACAGAAGGGATTATGTGTTAGGGTGAAATATATCTTTGGGGTTCATAACACAATAATTCCCTATTTCTAGTAAAGCTAAAGCAAATTTGAGTCTGAGGATAATTGTCAACATACCGAGTGTACATGCAACACCGTTTATGAGACATTACTATAAAGGGGGTCGATACTTTAGTAAATAGGTATGATATACCCGTGTTCATAACATGCGCTACTGAAAGAAATGTGTTTAGTTCTAAACTCAGCACAACATGCCAACATATAAATTCCAATAACTTTCACATAGATCCCACCTAAATATGTTTCATCGGATCTGACTTCCCTAACAATCGAAGATGTTTTTATCGTAACTCTTATTTTTGAGATAAGAATAAGACATAGAGACTTCCATTAAAATTTAGACTTACTGATCTTTCTAACGATATATTACATGACCAGCTTAATTCGCACGAACAGCCCTAATAAACAGAAAATATTTTAGACATTCAAAATTCTGCAACTTGGTACTTTCGACTAGTTGTGATGTTTCAGCGATAATTTCCAGCACAGACCTTTGATTAGGACACTGTAAGAGCCATTGGAAAGTAGACTCGATTTGCTTTCCAATGGTATATCACATGACCTATTTCCTTTTAAATATCCTTACAAAAGAAACCCCAAGCTTCAGGTTTCAGATCTGGACAGACTTTAACAGCTTTGTATTACTATTTCAAAAGTGCTTTGAACGAAACAAATTCTCAACTTTTTCTTTTATTTCTTCATCTAAATTAGATCATAAGTAAGTTATAAACTTAAGTATTTAGACTTTTGATCATGAGCAATTTTTATAAGAACATTCATAATTCTATCACTACTTAATTTATTATTATCCTATCTTTAAACCACCTCCAACTTCATAGTTTAAATCATATCATAAAAATTTTCTTTTATCTCACTAACATCACCAAGATCAAATTTTGATTTGATTTCATAGTTGTTATGTAAGAATGGCAAGAGGCTCAACCGTCACAAGTGTAAGAAGCTTTAAGACTCTCAATCTACACTATTGGTTAGGAGAGATTTATAAACTTGATCTCACCCCTCAGTAACGGCTCGAGAATTTATTATACTAATTTGACTCTTGGGATTAATCTTATTTTCTAATAATACATTGATCGTTACTTGAACTTTTAATATAATGTCACTCAAAATTTCGGCTTAACCTCGTCTACTTAAAGATAACCAATACCAACCTCAGATTTCACAAGACATAATCATATACATAACACAAGAGAGTATGCTTCTTGATAAAAATCAAACCAACTCAAAATCATAACCCTTCTTTGAACACTATGCTTTCACATAGGGTTATTAGTTTGTCGCCAAGAGGCTAAGTTGCATATTATTACAAGAGAGTTACATAACCACAAGAAAAAGTTCTACTATAAGATAAGAATTAGCAACACCTAGCAAGTTCATCATACATTAGTCCAATAATTCTTTTAAGAATTTGATTCAATTTAAGAAGGAACAATATTGCTCAAAAATTAATCTCACATATCTCTCAAATGAAAGCTTCATCACCATCAAAGTAAAATGTGAGATTGAAATTGCAAGGTTTGAGACCTAAACCAAATCTGAAAATTTATAGACTCCATCACTACATGATATACCCTATCATGCAACCTCTTTACCCATCAATTTTATGCAATTGGATTTACTCATAATCTCAAGATCAAAATTAGACTACTATATACTTTAATAGGTCATGAAATTTCAAAGAAAAGTTAGATGAATAGATCAAGAGAAAGTCCATTCAAAATCAAGAGATCAAGATCTATGAATCATGCTTGAGAAATGAGGGAAAAAAAAGAAACCCACTCACCAACATCCGACTCCGACCGGCCGCCGTCTGGCCGGCCGCCGCCCAGTCGCGGCCTGGTCGGCCGCCGCCTGGCCTGTGCGCACGCACAGTTCCAGATCCAAGGGGAGAGAGGGAGAGGAAGAGAAGAGAGGAAAAGAAAGGGAGAGAAATAGGGAGTAAGAAATAGAGATGAGGTTTCATTTGAGTTTCTAGGGTTTCTTTTCCCATGGAGGAATCCTCTATAGGATGAGGATGAAGAGATGAATACTCTCTTGACTCTTTTAAGATCCCTACCCCAAAATTTTACAAGTTTGCCACCCCTTTCATCCAAGTGTCCAATCCCCCAAAACAAGAAGATTTAGGCCCTTGATCTCTCCTCTCATGCACACCTACTCCCTCCGCTAGCAAAATATATATATATAAAATTGTCATGGTTATATTTTCTTGGTAAATACATGTATTTTAAGTATAATACTAGTATATCCTCACATTGAAGTACTAGTTACATAATAACTATGGTGTAGGTATATTCATACATACCACTTGACATTCCCAAAATTAAATTGAAATTTATTACACACTCAATCAACTTAATAATACAAGATTTATATTATTAATCAGGGTTTAATAATTCGGGGTGTTACACAACGGCTCAAGAATAATCCGAATCTGACTTCGGATGGCCAAGATATTGTTCGAAAACCAAAATCAATATAAAAGGTTAGATACATAATAACTGAAAAATTCAGGGGGCTGTTTGTAATTTTTAGGGGCCCCAAAATAATTTATAATCCCGCAGGGGTTACAATGAAATTTTACCTTTAAAGGGTCGGGTTTGGGTGCATAACGGGTCGGGTTTGGGTTGAACCCGAAACTCAAACCCATTCTCTTATCCATCTCTTTTTCTTCTTTTCTTCCCCCCTAAAGAGCAACAGTAGCAGCGGCAACATGCTGCTGCTGCTCCTTGCACCCCTGGCGCCGCCCCGCCAGTGCCACCTTGCCGGCGGGCCTCCGGCGCTGTGCCGCCTGGCAGGCGCGTCTCCTGCGCAGCCCCCGCCAGTGCCGCCTTGCCGGCGGGCCTCCGACGCCGTGCCACCCGGCCGGCGCGTCTCCTGCGCCGCGCCGCGCCGCGCCGCACCACACACTGTGAGAGGGTGAGAAAGAGATGAAAAGAGAGAGAGATGAAAGAGAGAGAGAGAGTAAGAGAGAATGGGGGGGAGCTGGTGCTCCCCTCCCCTGCTGGCCCCATGCCGGCCGGCACTGGGCCTCCGGCCAACACCCACAGAGAGAGAGAGAGAGGGAGGGAAGGTGAGAGAGAGAGAGAGAGAGAGAGAGTGAACAGGGGAGATTTTATCCCCCCCCCCCCCCCCAAAAAAAAAAAAAAAAAAAAAAAAAAAAAAACTACTCCCACCTACTCTCCCATTCCTCCCATACCATATTATTTTATTTATTTTATATTTTCTTTTTTCTTCATTTTCCCAGCTTATTTAATATAATCAAAAATAGGTATGAATACCAATACCCGGTATTTATACGAGTATTTCATGCAGCATATACATCCGTGCATAATTCTAGAAAAATATTATTAACCTAATAATATTACTTTAACCAAGAGTTTAATAATCCGGGTGTTACATGATATCTTTAAGAAAGTGACTTTTTATCAGCATTATTGTCTACAATAAATTTACAAACATTCAATTTATATTTGTTATTTCAATAATAATGAATATTCGTGTGTTCGTTAATACTTACCGTTATGTCATTTGCTCATGAATTGAACTTTGTTTGGTTGAAGCAGAGAGGCACACTGAGGAATTTTGTTCCTTAGAATATCGTTTGGTAGTGCTTATTGCTGTATTTTCGTCATAATATTATTGATTCTTCTCTAAATTTGAAGATACTGGGTATAGAAACTTCTATGAAATAATGAAAACATTATTCTTCTTATACACGTTTCTTTCAACATTCTCTCTTTTTGCTAGTTGTAACGAGTAAAAAAAAGAAACAAAAATATAAAAAAAAATTCTATTCATACCCACCCTCTTTACTTTCTACACTCGCCTTTTCCTTTTTACTCACTTCTCAATTTCGAGTATCATAATTTGTTCTCTACCCTCCTAAAACTTTTCAAAACATTTTTTCTATCTTATTATTACTTAGATTTAAAATTACTTAAGAAATCCCATCAAAACAAAACCATTAACTTTTCATAATCTGTGTCTCTTTCCTAACATATTCTCCGTTAGACCGCCTCCATCTCCCTGTCTCATCACGAGCAAAACCCCCTCCATCTCATACTATTCGAAGAAAAACTCTCAGCCTCCATTTCCTTCTCCAGCAAAGAAAATCGAAACAACCTCCCTACTACTAACATCAACACCTTCAAACTTGTGGGACGTTGTTCAATTTTCCCTCCAGTCAAAATATTTCCTAATGGCAGCCCTCTGGAGTCTTCAAAGTATTTTGATTTTCTCTCTGTGCTCTCTCGAGACTTCATACGAAAACTTTTAATAAAAATATGACTTTGTTTATTCCGTTGAAATTTTCCGAACACGGAAATTAAAAATTCGGTTCTGATTTGCCGAATCAAAAACGCGGACGAACCCTATGATTGTTTATTTAAAATTTTATTTTTAAACCGATTTTTAAAAATAAAGTGAAATCGGTTCTGATTTGCCGAATCAATTTTGTCACGTTCTTATCTCGCTCTAACAACAATATTTGTACTATTTAAAAAAAAAGAAAAAAATACCTTGATCGAAGGTTGGTATGAGATAACGGTGTTTTTCAATGACACAGAGATTGTTTTTCAATGACACAGAGAGATTTTCTGAACCATCTGTCTCCATTGATCAAATTAAATCTTTGGAGAAGAAAAAAAGTTTTAAAGTTTAAAGAGAATTTTAGTAAGGGGTGCAGAAAGAAAAATGCTGGAAACTCTTGGAGATGAAATGGGAGGAAACAATATAAGGTATTATAGACTTTTCATCTATACGTAAAATTGTAATTCAAAAAATCATTTTAAGAGTCGGTGTAAACAGTAAAGAGAGCGGGTATGTGTAGAATTTTCTAATACAAAAAGATACCAGAAATGTCACACTTGACATTGTAAAGGTGTCTGAAATGTCTCTAGAGTTTCGTCGGACGATTGTTTTGTTCTTGAGTAAGGCTTTGATAAGACGTGGAATTGGCACTTTGATTGGTGGTGGCAGTGAGATCTAAGGTTTGGGAAGTGTATGAAAGCTCACCAAAGGATCCCTTCTTGTGGTAAAAGGCAAAAAGTGTTGTACACTCTACAAGACACAAGTAAGTTGTGTGTATGGGAAGTGAACACAACGGAAGTAAACTCTATAGAACTGGGGCACGACAGCTAGGCCATGTGAGCGAGAAAATCCTACAAGTTCTTTTTGGAGCAAAACGTGTAATACAAACTAGAGAGAAGTGGACTTTTCTTCTATGATGAATTTTTGAAAGGCAACACGAAGTCAGAGTGTTCCCGCATAGAGGAGTGACTCCGAGAAGCCACACGATGTCAGAGTGTTCTTAGGTAGCTGAGTGACTCCGAGAAGGAAATACGAGGTCAAAGTGCTCCCAAGTAGCGGAGTGACTCCGAAAAAGCAATACGAGGCCGGAGTGTTCCCGAGTAGCAGAGAGACTCCGAGAAGGCAATACGAGGTCGGAGTGTTCCCGAGTAGTGGAGTAGCATCAAAAAAAAAAAAATCTAGAACCACTGACACAATAAATAAGCTCATTATTATATCTACAACAACAACAACAACTAAGCCATTTGTCCCAAATATTTGGGGTAGGCTACATGAACCAAAAGAGAATTATGCCGGATCGGGCACATGGATCAGCTTTCTCCACTCATTCCTATCGAGCAATATGTCTTCACTAAAACCTTTAGCCTCCATATCTTGTCGTTTTACCTCCATCCATGTTTTCTTTGGTCTCCCCTGTGCTCTTTTAACTTCCCTAAATTGATACGCTTTACTCGCCGGACTGGTGCATCTGTATGTTTACGTCGAACATGACCAAATCATAGTAGGCAATTTTCTCTCATCTTCTCTTGTATAGAGGTTACACCTATCTTAGTACGAATATCCTCATTTCTCACCTTATCTCTCCGCGTGTTACCACACATCAAACGAAGCATACACATCTCTACTACACTCATCTTCTGGGCATGATGTCTCTTTATAACCCAACATTCTGTGCCATATAATAAAGCTGGCCTAATAGCAGTCTGATAAAACTTTCCTTCAGCCATAACAGAATGTTACGATCACATAAAACTCCTGTTGCGCTCCTCCATTTCAACAGTCGGCTTGGATCCTATAATTGACATCACTATCGATCTCCCCATCCTTTTGAATAATAGAACCCAAGTACTTAAAATGACTGCTCATCAGTATTTCTTATCCGTTTAGTCTCACAATACTATAATCTCGGATTCCCTGCTTACTGAATTTACACTCCATATACTCTATTTTGACCCTACTTAATCTAAAACCTCGAGATTCTAGAGTTTGCCTCCATAACTCCAATTTGGCATTTAACCCAGCTCTCGTCTCATCGATGTTTGGTGGGGGAAAATTGAAGATCGAGGAGTAACTTTTTGTTTGATTGTAAAGAAAATTACAGCGGATCAATAATCCTCTTATAAGAAAGGGGGATATTTCAAGCTTAGACCTCCCCTTTGTTTAAAGCCGGGTTCTTGATATGGCGATGGAAAGTGAATCTTGTTTTCCGTTAACCGGGTGAACGTCAGGTCCTTTGGGAATCCTCTCTTTGGATAGTAGACGAAGTAACATAGCTTCTGTCCACCAAGGATCTCAAAGAGATTGTAGGCAAAGACGAATTTGTCCGCAACAAGTTGTTAGAAGAGTAGAACTCTCTCTTTCTTTTCAGCTGGAGGTCTTGGTGCTTCTACGACTTACAACCGAAGTTCTTCTTACCAAGAATTTTTCGATCCCTCTTCCATAGCAAACTAGGCTATTTATAGATGCTTCAGGGGGTAAACATGTCCCCTAAAAACACTCCATAATGGGGGTTAACTCCCTCATTACGTGGGCAGTAATTGACCCAGTAATGAGGGCAGTTATAATCGAGACGCAGGTTTTGAGCCTTCCGTCTTGCTACTGAAGTAAGGCTTGAGAGACGCAGGTTTCCAGTTCTGCTTCTTTGTACTACAATAATGCTGAGATACGGCTTTCGCGCTCCGCGTCTTGGACCTTGTAGTGATATTGAGACGCGGGTTTCAACCCTCGCGTCTTAGTGCTGCGCTAGTGGCGATGACTAGCCTTGCGTCTGGAGTTTGGATTCTGCTTTTTAACGACTTGTCTTTAGTAATTTTTAGACAGTCTACAATCGACTAGGACAATATCATCAGCAAATAGCATGCACCAAGGTATCTCATCCTGAATAGCTCTAGTAAGCTCATCCATCACTATGGCAAATAAGAATGGACTCAATGCAGATCCTTGATGCAATCCAATTGTGATAGAAAAATCATTTGTTATGCCTCCACAAGTTTTGACATTTGCCACCACTCTATCGTACATATCCTTAATTATTCAATATATTGATGGGGACTCCCTTTTTCATCAACGTCCACCATAATACCTCTCTTGGCACCTTATCATAAGCTTTTTCTAAATCAATAAAGACCATATGTAAATTTCTCTTCCTCTCTCGAAATCGATTTATAAGTTGACGAAGCAAATAAATAGCCTCTGTCGTCGATCAGCCTGGCATGACCCAAACTGGTTCTCTGATATTGTAACATTCTGCCTTAACCGGTGTTCAATTACCCTTTCCCAAAGCTTCATGGTGTGACACATGAGTTTTATTCCACGATATTTTGAACAACTCTGGATATCACCCTTGTTCTTATAGAGAGGTACTAAGGTACTCTTCCTATACTCATTTGGCATCTTTTTAGTTAGCCAGATCTTATTAAAGAGGTTTGTCAGCCATTTCATGCCCACCTCTCTTAAGCATCTCCATACCTCAATAGGAATTCCATCTGGGCCAACAGCTTTCCTTGACTTCATCCTCTTCAAGGTCTCTTTAACTTCAGATTCGTTTATTCTGCGCATATAATTACGGTTCATATCCTAACACTGCATGGTAAAGTCATTCAAGTCTTAAATGAACTACCATTAAACAATTTGTCAAAATACTCTTCTCATCTTTCTTTAATTTTTTCATCTCGAACTAAAACCTTCTGATCCTCATCTTTGACGCACCTCACAGTACATAAGTCTCTAGTCTTTCTCTCCCTTATTCGAGCAATTCTATATATATCCTTTTCAACCTCTTTGGTGTCTAACTTTTTATACACTTCTTTGTACACTTTATCTTTGCATTCTGAACAGCTTTCTGTTGGCCCAAGGTTACAATCAATCGGTTTTTGAGTTTTGATGATTACAAAATATATATAGTTATTTGTACTAATCATTTTTAGTGTTTAAGTGTGTTTCAGGGTTCTAAGGATTCATGGTGTGCTCTTCCCTAAAGGAAGATCGTTTTGACTCAAGTTTGTTCATTTCGGGTTCAAGATACAAGATTTTCAAGATCACATATGGAGGAGCCCACTTGAAGACTTTGTAGTCACCTAGAACTTATGTAAGACTTAGTTTGTTAAAAAATGAGGCTGTGTTAAATTGGCTCAAGCAAAACACACACATTTTCCAAAATACGGTTTTTATTTTTGCTTTTTGATTTAAGTTCATGCTTTGATTTCTATACATGACTAAAAATTTTATAAATTTTATATCTTGTTTACATCATGTATACCTACCTTTTCAGCATGATACTTAGTTATATTTCCTTACAAAATTAATTTGAAAATTTTCTAAAGTTCAAGAAAAATCCTATAAATATTCTGTTTCAGGCCTATCGGTCGACCGGGCCGGTCGACCGGTTCATTCCAGGCCTGGCCGGTCGACCAGGCCGGTCGACCGAGCCTTGAGACTAGGGCGTGCATGTTTTTGTGCACGTCTGTCGGTCGACCGACTGGAACCACTTTGCTCTCTGTTTCTTGCCGGTCGATCGACAGTTCTAAACGAAATTTTCTTTTGGCTTCCGGTCGACCGACCGGTCGACCGAGTCCAACGGCTAGTTTGCCAATTGGACTGTCGGTCGACCGGCCCGATCGACCGACAGCCGTCTCCAGCCGCCAACGGCTAGTTTTCTGTGACTTTGTATTGGGATTCGTTAGAGATTTTTGTGTCAGCTAATTCTGAAATCTTGGCAGCTATTTTCTGACCTAATAATCTAGTCCTAATCATATTTTGATCACCTCTAATCCCTATAAATAGTGGGGATTGGTCTCTTGCAAAATACAAGAAATATACCTAGTTTTTCAAGTTTTCAAAAGAAAGAAAAAGTTTCAAAAGCTCTCAAATTCTCTAGTGCATTCTTGGCTACTGTTTTCAGTTGTGTTTCAAAGCAATTTTTCATTACAACTGATCTTGTTTTCTCTCTACACTTCTTGAGTCAAAACCCTCCTCCTTTATCCTGATTTGGGACAGGCAGTGAACGAGACACTGGCGGAGTTTTTAACGTGTCGCAAATTCTGAGATTGATTCAGACTCAGGATTTGATAATATTGATATTTTGACATGGTGAAAATCACATGCATGAATTTTCTCACTGAAATTCTTTTGTAACTTGCCTTTTGCTACTTAACTAATAATAATTAGCTGGGTATTATTGGACGTAAGTAACTATAGGTAATTCAATGATTACTTCCATCCCTACCAAAAGCAGAAGAAAATTCCCTAATGGAGAAAAATAATTCATGTACTCGGATTCCAAAGAGATTGAGGAGGACAGTGACTCTGTTGCCATTTTAAAATCTTAACTATAATACGAGTAATCTAAATTCTTAACTGTTTTTATAGTTTTTTGTTTGCATTAAGTGACCTCTGCGAAGCTAACAATCAACCAGATGCACAAGGAACCTCGCAAATTCAGATGATCTCCAAAGCATCAGGTTAAAACAAGAAGAAGAAACCACAAAACATAAACAATTCCAAATTAATTATATTAAGTTTCCATCAAATGCCATCTTGCAAGTTATTATCGAGGTTGCAACGGAGATTACCATGAAAAAAATCCAAATGGCAATGGAAGTTAACACTGCATTTTCTTCCCTATAAATTCCCAAATTTCAGTTACACTAGCAACAGTCATCTTGAAGTGAAATACTCAGCAATGGCAAAGATCGCGCTTACTTCTTTTCTCTGCACATTGCTTATTGCTGCCCTTCCTGTGACATGCCATTGCCATGAATCTGAAAGAGAGGTCTTCATTTTGCTTTCATTCATGAACTCTAGAGTATTGTATTGTAGCTTTTTAACAGTAAATACTTGATTTTGTGCAGGTTCATGTTGTGTACATGGGGGAGACGCCGAAGGATGGGCTCTCTACAGCCTCTTTAATGCATCAGTCCTTGTTGAACAAAGTCCTCAGAAGGTCTTCCTTGATGATTCTTCCTTTCTCATTACCATTTCGATCATCGCAACTCTGAAATTTCTTCAGTTTTATTAACAATTTTAGTTATATATGTGTCCTAATGCAGTAGCTCTGCTGCCGAAGAGGCTCTGGTGCGTAGCTATGGGAGAAGTTTCAACGGCTTTGCAGCGAAACTAACCAAAGAACAAGCTGCACGGATCAAAGGCACGAAATGATTACTATTCACTGTGATTAGTTTTTTCTTACGTATTAATTTTCTCGACTAATAATATGTCTCAATTTTTGTTGGCAGAAATGGAAGGAGTCGTATCAGTTCTTCCAAACACCGTATACAATCTCCACACCACAAGATCCTGGGACTTCATGGGCATGACTACTCAGTCACTACATTACCCTCTTGAAGGAGATGTCATTGTTGGAATGATAGACTCAGGTAAAAAGGCAAAAAGAAAAATTCCAAATTCTTCGCAGTTGGCGAAAATTTTCATCCTTTATATTGTAACAAATTAGAGTTTGTTACACTATACTAAATCTACATAATTCTCAGGAGTTTGGCCTGAATCTGCAAGCTTCAGCGACGAGGGCATGCCTCCACCGCCTGCAAAATGGAAAGGAACCTGTCAAACTGCGAACAATTTCACTTGCAACAAGTGACCCCTCTCCCACTGTGACTCTAATTTTTGTGTGTTTGTTTCACCATAATTCATTCACTGAACAGTTTCCTTCATGACAATGAACGCACAGCAAAATCATCGGAGCCCGATTCTACGCCAGTGTGACGCTAAACCCGTCGGATATCAAGTCTCCACGAGACTCTGTGGGTCATGGCTCCCACACTGCCTCAACAGTTGCAGGTGTTGAAGTCCCCAACACCAGCTACTTCGGCCTTGCTGCTGGCACTGCGCGTGGCGCGGTCCCAAGTGCGAGGATCGCCGTGTACAAGGCTTGCTGGTCTTTCGGGTGTGCAACGGCCGACATCCTGGCTGCCTTCGACGATGCTATAGCCGATGGCGTTGATATCTTGTCGGTCTCGCTTGGTGGAGCTCCGTCCCCTTACTTTGAGGACCCAATCGCAATTGGATCATTCCATGCGATGAAGAAGGGTATCTTGACAGTTAATTCCGCGGGCAATGCAGGTCCTGACCCGCGAAGCATCTCTAACATGGCCCCTTGGACTGTCACCGTCGCTGCCAGTACCATTGACAGGAAATTCATAGCCAATGTAGTGCTCGGAAATGGGCAGACCATCATAGTACGTTTCTTTTGGTCTCTGCATTTGAGTTCGTTTCTGCTGCTAACTACAGACATGTTGCATGCCAATCTCGCAGGGAACCTCCATTAATCGGTTCGGGTTTCTTGGTTCATCAATCCCACTGGTCTATGGTGGATCTGCTATCAACGTTTCAGCAGGCTCATTCTATGAAGCGTCTAGATATTGCGCTACCGGCTCTCTCAACTCGAACATAGTCAAGAACTCGATAGTCCTTTGTGATGAAGCTAATAGCGGGGATGGTGTCATGATGGCGAGCGCGATTGGAACCATCATGAGCGATACCATTGATACCGATTTAGCCTTCTCCTTCCCTCTTCCTGCGACCGTCATAAGTGTAGAGGATGGTGCAACCCTACTGGCCTACATCAAATCAACAAGGTAAATTAACTGTTTGGATTTCTTCTGCCGCAGAATCATAAATCTCTTGCTGTTATATTCAGTAGTACTGAAACCATTGAGGTCTAATCCTTTCAAGCAATCCGATCGCGACAATCTTGTCTGGTGAGACGACATACAATCCTATGGCTCCAAGAGTGATCTCATTCTCATCGAGAGGGCCGAGCATACTGGATCTTGACATTCTCAAGCCAGACCTGACTGCACCCGGCGTGGACATCCTCGCGGCCTGGTCTCCGGTGGCTTCACCTTCGGTTTCGGAGTCTGATACCGTGAGAACCAACTACAATGTGATCTCAGGCACATCCATGTCTTGCCCTCATGTCAGCGGGGCGGCAGCTTACATCAAATCTGCTCACCCTAAATGGTCCCCCGCGGCCATCAAATCTGCACTGATGACTACAGCCGACATCATGGACCCAAGGAAGAACGAGGACGCGGAATTGGCGTATGGATCAGGCCATATCAATCCGATCAGGGCTGTGAATCCAGGTCTAGTCTTTGATGCATCGGAGAACGACTACGTCAACTTCCTCTGTAGCCAAGGATACAACACAAGCACTCTGAGACTCCTCACTGGAGACTCTAGCACCTGTTCGAATGAAACAACAATTTGGGGTGCCCGGAACCTCAACTACCCATCCTTCGCACTTGCAGTGGTGGACGGGCAGTCGATACAGGGGGTGTTTCACCGGACGGTGACCAACGTGGGAGCTGTGAATTCGACTTACCACGCCACCATTTATGAAACATCTGACTTCACAGTGGAAGTCTCTCCTTCTGTTCTCTCCTTCTCGTCCTACGGTGAGACCAAGTCGTTTACGGTGAGAGTCTCAGGTGGGGCGATTTCGCAACAGGCAATCATGTCAGGGTCTATTGTGTGGAGCGATGGGCCTCATTTTGTGAGGACGCCGATTGCAATCTACACCGTGCTGAGTCTTCACACGCCATTAGAGGTGGATTTTTAGGTCTCTCTCGATTCCTCCGTGGCCCATCGTTCTACCAAGAGAACATAATCTATCAACAACAATATGATGATTATGTTGTTCCTCAGAATGATTTTCTTGTTTAGTTTTGCATGGCACATCTTTCAGGAATAACACACTGTGCCAATATGCCAGCAATAACATTGCATCATTTAGTCACCGGTGTCTAGCAAATGAATGGCAAATGGTGTTAAGAACTGATAATTTGGAGAAAGCAAATTTATACATGTTATTCATCAGCAATTATAAGAATATATACAAGTGTAGATAGTTAAATAAGAAACCATACACGTCCAGAGACAATTTGTTGCGCTCGCGCTATCCTTGACAACAACCAATTGAGAAACCTAAAAAGACAGAGAGGAATGCAGTCGAGAATTATCCAAAAGAACAAGAACAAAAAACAACAAGAGAGAAAGCAAACACAACATTTAACAAGGTTCGACAATTCACATGCGTCCTCGGGGTAAGAGAGAGAAAGAGATATTATTGATTCAACAATCAATTACAAGTTTCTTTGAGGATTTCAGAGGGATTCTCAAGGGAATGCCAGGGGATTCAATTCATGAGGGCTCTAACCCTTATTTATAACTAGAGAGTCCCAGGATTTTTGGAAACCACAATTGGATTCGACCTCAAATCAGAAACGAAGTCCGAATCTATTCAGGAGAACAGTTTCGCATGTCGATCGACTGGGCCGGTCGACCGACCTTGTCCTCAGTCGACCGGGACCAACAGAGAACAACCGTGTGTCAATCGGTCGACCGCTTCGGTCGACCGCTTCCTTGCTACAGTCGACCGATCGGTCAACCGAGCAGTACTTGTGCATGTCGTGCACACCAGTCACCGGGCGGTAGACCGGACCCTGGCCCTACTGCGAACAACGTTCTCACTTCCTCTGAACTCCGATTTCTGTGCTATCTCTTCTAATGAGTTAAAAAAACTCTCCCGATGAATTTTATCTCCTCTTATCTCCTCTCTCCCTACAATTCTCCACCTCGGTGAAATTTTTTCAAATCTTAGCCGAACTCCAATGAATATCTGGCGAAATTGACACACAATCTTAACTTGAGCGCTCCGGATGAAATCAGCACACGATCTCAGCGAAGATCTCAACTTGGCCAATGGACGAAACCGGTTCCTGAAAACGAATCGCGAGCACATATACAATTGATTTTCAATAATCACACCAGATCCAAATTGAGTTTGTCATCGCCACTAGCAACTCTCTTCAAACTCCAATATCAATTATATTGATTCCAAACTTTAGCTCAGCTATCCAAACAGAATGCACCATACATGCCTTCCCATCACTCTACCGAAGAGAAACAACACCATATGAGCCGACCAACAACGTGTCTACAACTCAGCAACTGAATGGAACATCATTCCAAATGACCTCAGGAAGAACCAAACATGAGCCAATACTGACTCTCCAGTCCAAATGTCTTCAAGACGATCTAACCAAATCTGAGTAAAGCAAACCAAATACCTACACCGGCTCAACAAACTGAAAACGAATCACCTCACACTAGAGGGATAAGGTTCAAGGTCAAACAACAATCACCTCACACTAGAGGGATAAGGCTCAAAGCCAAATAACAGCCTCAATCACCTCTACACTTAGAGGGATACCAACACAACGTCCACAATCACCTCTACACAAGAGGGATACCAACAAATACAAGGAAGGTTACAACTCTTGGTGATCTTAAAGATCACAAACTAATTTTCCCACAAAACAAGGATCCTAATAGATAGGATAGATAGATAGCTTAAGTGTGAGAAAATAAAGAGTTTGAAAATCAAAATCACAAAGAAAATGCTTGGGAAAACTTTTAGGATAAAATAGAAATGAAGAACAAAATAATTCCCAAAGACTTCTCTTTTTCTTTGATTTTTCCAACCCTTTAAAACAAATAAAGAATGAATCTTTTGACAAAAAAACTCTTTAATCTTGTTGCTAAAACACTTAAGAAGATGGAAAAATTTTGCTCCAAAAAATCATGAACAAACCAGCCCAAGAGATGGGTATTTATACCTTTCAATAATCTGCCCGTTGGCAGTCTGGAAAGGGCAAAATTGCCCTTCCGATTGACCGCCCAGTCGACTGGACAACGGTTATTTTTATGACCGTTGTGCCTCCGGTCGACCGCCTGGTCGACCGAGGCCAGAACCAGAGAGCAGTGCTCTCTGGCCGGTCGACCGGGGCCAGATCCAGAGAGCAGAGCTCTCTGGACGGTCGACTGCCCAGTCTATTAGCCCACTAGCCAAACAAGTTGTGCACGTTTGTTCACATCGGTCGACAGGCCCGGTCGACCGACTCTTGACTCGGTTGACCATCCGGTCTACCGGCAGACAGCCTGGTCAAACAATTATAGGGATTAAAACTTGAACTTTTTAATATCATTTAAATCCCATAAAATCACATAAATTTCACAAAAATAAGTTCTTATAAGATTTTTGAAATACAAATATGTGTGACTAAAATTCAACACATATTATAAATAATTTGAACCATTTTTGTGATATTGAAATTAAGCTTAAACACAAAAATTGATATTTTCTAAAACTTGAATTTTGAAATGAAAAAACCGTTTTCTCCAAAAACTCATGTAAATACCAAAACATGATATTGAAACAAATTTGAAGCATATTGGATATAGATAGAATCTAATATACATGAAAGATATGTATATCTATGTTTTTGATATGAAATTCAAAACCGGTTAAACCAAAAATCAAAACCAATAAACTTTAAACGTGTGTGTGTGTGTGTGTGAACTTGAGTATATCAATACTATTTAATCTTTACAATAGATCTACACACAAACTAAACTAAACAAACTGAGGTCTTCTTGTCTCCAGGCCGACTCGATCCAAACACGATCCAACGAGCTAGACTCTAACCGAGTATTAGATGCGATCTTGATGCTCGAGCTCTTGAATCTACATGTGAAAGCTCCAAAACTCCTTTGTTGAAGCTAAACACCTACTAATATCTTAGTCAATCACTGAAACTATTAAAACACAAGATTATTAGTAAACTCTAACTACATGAGTTAATCATCATCAAAACTAGAGTGATGGGCCTCTGGGCCAACAATCTCCCCCTTTTTGATGATGACAAAACTCATGGAGTTATATATGCATGGATTAAAGTTAAGCTTTATAGGAGCTCCCTCTTAACTCATGCATAGCAATAAACATAAAGATATGTAATGAATGCTTATAAACAAAAGAACACATATATGCAATAAAATAAGAAAAGAAACTGTTGGCCCAAAGGCCCATCACTCTAGTTTTGATGATGATCAACTCATGTAATTATGTTTACTAATGATCTTGTGTTTAATTAGTGACAGATTTGTTATCAAGATCTTAGTAGGTGTGGAGCTTCAACAAAGAATTTAAAGTCATATTTTGGAGCTAGCACCGGTTGATTCACGAGCCTATGCATCAAGATCACATCAAGTACTCAAGATGAGTCGAGCTCGTTGGATTGCATTTGGACCAAGTCAAGATGATGAGAAGACTTCAAGGGAAGACTTCAAGATCAAGACTTGTGTCTAGGTATAAGATTTAGTTTTTAGAAGATTTTGTTTTAGTTAAAATGTAAAGGATAGAGTAGTTGGTGGATTGCTCAAGTACATTTACACACACACACTCTTGATAGATATGTTTTCATAAAAGATTTTTAGTTTTTAGAAAAGAATTTTTACTTTGGAAAAATACTTTGGTTTTTGGAATTTCTTATATACATATCCTTTAACCAAAATCATGTTTAGAGCTTAATGTCAAAAACTTAGATATTTCATCTTATTTGTGTAGTGGATCATATCCACACACACTATGCTTTAATGAGTTCAAAATATCTAGTTTTTATTTAAAGGAGTTTTGAAAAACAAGATTTTGAAAAATACAAGTTTTCAATTGAGCCAATATTTTCATATTACAAAAATAGTCCAAATCTTTTATAACATGCCTTGATTTTGTGCAAGCATGTTTGTTTATCAAAGTATATTGGTAAAACTATTTTTGTAGATTTTTATGTATTTTATGGGATTTTATTTCAATCAAAAAGACCAAGTTTTAAATCCCTTATCAGATTTCTGTTTCAGGCTTCAGCCAAGTCGACTAGTCGACCTATCAAGTCGACTAGAGCTGAAGTCAGCCGACCGGCTCGGTCGACCGACGTGCACGACGTGCGCGCCTTGACCTGGCAGATGGCCGGTCTGCCGACCCAGTCGACCGGAACTGAGAGCAGTGCTCTCTGTTCTTTTGGGTCGACCGGGCGGTCGACCGATAGGTCTGACAGACCCCAATGGCTAGTTTTTGACAGCCTATAAATTTGGGGGTTTGGTCATTGTTTTCTACAAGATTTTGGAGAAGTTTTAGAGCCAGTTTTTCCTACTCTTTTAGAGGTTTTTCTCCACAAAATTTAGAGCCAATACTTCCAATTAAAAGGGGAGTTTATCAAGAGTGTTTAAAAAGAGATTTTCTTGAGTTTTCCTCCACCATCTCTTTCCTTGTTTTCTCACACATACACTTGAGCTATCCATTGCCATTCATCCTATAGGAGTGTTGTAGTGAGATTGTTTTTAGGTGATCAAAGTGTTGTGATCACCAAAGACTTGTTCTTTGTTCTTTGAGAAGGCAGACGGTTGTGTTCGCATTGTTTCGGGTCCTAGTGTGGACTCGGTTATTTCGGGTTCGGGTGCGAACTCTTTGTTTGAGGTGCGGCCTCGGCGAGCCGGTGGGCTTGCGGTGTGTACGGACTAGGGAGTCCGAGAGCTTGTAGGTGTTGCGGCACCGGGTGATCCATTGAGATCGATTATAGTGGAAATCCTTCGTGTGTCGAAGGCGGGGATGTAGAGCAAGGGTGCTCGAACCTCGAAACAAATCCCTTGTGTTTGCGATTGCTCACTCTCTCTCTTTGTCTCTTGTTTATATCTTGCATGCTATTACTTGTCTTATCTTTACATGCTTGATATATTGTGTGCTCATTGATATACTTGCTTGGGTTGTTTGCTAACACTTGTATTTAACCAAGAGAGCCAACGCGGCACCTCAACCCATTCAAGGGAAATCTAGAGGAGTTTGTCCAGAGCCCTTCACGGGGAATTCGGCAACACTCTTGTGTTATACGTGGTGTTTAGTTTAAATAATTTGTTAAGGTCATAATTGCTTTTAGCTTCCGCATTATTTGACGTTAAGTGACCATTAGATTAGCCATCACCTATTCACCCCCCTCTAGGTGAACCTTCAGAAACATGCATATATAAAACTCAAAATTCTCTCCTCCTTTTTGTATAAAACAAGGAAATGATATAAACATGCACATGCATATATAAATCTTCAAATTCCTCTCCTCTTTTGTCCAATCATCAACAAAGGGGCATAAATAAACTCAAAAAAAAAATTTCTCCCCCCTTTTGTCAAATCAAACAAGAAGGATGTATATGCGATATACATTCATGAAGAGGAGAGACGTAAAATTAACTCCCCCTGCATACATGCATTACATGAAAAATAGATGACTAAACTCTAATCATATAATGCATAATATACAATGTATAAAAGGAGATGTGAAGCTCCTTCTACACACGTGTAAGACATAGAGAAGAGAGGTCAAGCTCCTGAATATGAGATACACTCAACATGAATCTATATGTAGAGAAGATGTTAAGCTTCCCTTACATATAAGTAATGCATATCAAAACATTATGATACCAATTGAAAAATATACCAATTTATGATAAAGGTATATATCAAAATATTATGATACCAATTGAAAATAAACAAAATTTTTAAGATACCAAAATATACTAATTGAAAATATCTTGTAAATTTTTGATACCAATAGAAAATGAAATATTGTATGTTTTTGATACCAATTGAAATATATATTATAGATATTGCTACCAATTGAAAGTAAAAACTAATTTAAAATAGAAACCATATTTCTTTGGAAATACACTCATTTTATAATAAAGATACCAAATTGATACCAATTTGCTATTATTGATACAAATATTGAAAATGTTAGCATATACCAAACAAAATATTTTTCATCATAAATAATGGGAGTAAGATACTAATTGAGAATAAAATCGATTGAAAGATAAAATATGAATTTTCTCTCCCTTTATGAAATACTAATAAAAACAATGTATAAGCTTGTATAAGATACCAATTGAAAAATAATTGTCATTAAGGGCTAAATCAAGCTTAAAATAAACATAATTTGTGCTTAAAATTGTAAAGATATAGTAAGCACAATCAAATCATATATATATATATATATGAAAATGAATATACCAATTGAAATTGATATTATATGACATTTGAAGCATACATATATAAAAAAACACATATGAGTATACAAACATGAAAAATATCAATTGTGATACCAACTGAAAATATAATGAGAATCAAGTCTATAACTTTTAATTACCTCCCTTTTTATGCACATGTTAAAAAGATTTTCAATTTGAGCATACAAGGAATGGTCGCCCATCCATTCGCCCTTTGAAAGGAAGGGGTTTTCAAAAATAGGATTTGAAAATAATTTTAACATGTTTGAAAACTCTTCCAAAGTGAAGAAATGCGAATCTAATTTATGATAATCTTGAAAACTAGTACGAAATCCTTCAAGTGAGAAATAAAATAAGAACATGTCCATGAAAACATGAAAATCACTCAAAAAATGATACTCAAAGTCTATAAAGCACATATAAGATTCATGAAAATAAAGTCATGAGAAAATATCAAATAATGTGAGTGTACAAGAATTATGTGAAAAGCATAATCATGAAAATAGGCAATAAAACTTATATGAAATTCCTTATCAAAAAACATGAAAATCGTCAAAACTAAATGGGCTTCAAGGTATATGTATGTTTTTTTTAAATTAGAAGTATACATACATATGCTAAACATAAATGAGTCCATAATAGAATTTTGCATAAAAAGCAAGTGACTCAAGGGTATACATGTATATCTTAAAGTTTTAGCAAAATTGACATATACATGAAGCTAAATACATTTTCATGAAAAATATGTATAAAATGGGGAATACAAGCCAAAATGCACGAATCATCAAAACTAGGCTATACTAGTACATCTAATGGGTACAAATGAGCAATTTAAGTACAAACATATAAAAATCAAATGTAGCTCATTAGTTGTACAAGTATCTACACAAGTTTTAATGAAAGCTACATCTTAAACATGTAATTAAAACATGAATATAAAAGAAAACATAAACCAATATGATCATTAATTAAATGCACATGTCATAAATCAGGATATACAACATAGTTAAACTAAAGTGATAACATAAAAATAATAATCCATATAAACATGGGTGTATCTCAAATACTACATATGTA
Organism: Agave tequilana; assembly: GCA_038442645.1. Taxonomy (NCBI): domain Eukaryota; kingdom Viridiplantae; phylum Streptophyta; class Magnoliopsida; order Asparagales; family Asparagaceae; genus Agave; species Agave tequilana. The sequence continues at coordinate 86,309 of JAVJIF010009463.1, forward strand.
AATCATAAGTCTAATTATCATGGCATCTAACACAATGAGCCTTAAAACGTGACATGATAAAAATCAATAATCTAAAAGCATGCAAATAAATAAGGAGTTGGAGATATTTACCAAAGCCATTAGGGCTAATCTCTATATCTCCAAACCATGATGGTCCTCCCACCAAACTTTCTTGAAGGTGATGCATCCAAAGTAGTGTCCATCAAGTTCGAAAACATCCACCATCAAGGGACCAACACTCTCACGTCAAGTGAGAGCCTACACCTACATCAAATAAAATAGGGTGAATTTTGGTATCCATACTCTATTGGGTCCATGGGGGTTAGCACCTTTCCTAATCCAAACAAATTATTTACAAAATTTACATTATGTACTCTATCATAACAAAACTTTGCAATGTGGCCCTTACGTCCATAATGTGTACAAGTATACACATGAGTATACGTGGTGTTATATGTATGAACATGAGAAGCACGTGTATGTCGTGGTTTGTGTGTATGCATAGGAGGAGCATGTATCTTATAAAACATGAATTCCAAACGTGTGTGGTTCATGACACATTGTCTCAAAGTGGAGCCCAAACAATCAACATTCTTCTTTAATGTATTTATATCATTTTCAATGTTATAAGAAGAAGTAGAGCATGCAATAGGTATATTAGATGGTGAAGTATGACAAACATGTGAATTAAAATCATTTTTCAAAGAAACATTTTCCTTTGAAACCAAATCCAATTTCTTTAAAATTAAAACAATTTTATTTTTTAAAGATTCATTTTCTTTTAAAACAAAAATCAAGTTTTGAAGATAGAACCTCATTTTTCTTCAAAAATTCATCACAATTATTTTTACTTTTTAAGATTTTGTTTTCATTTAGGGCAAGATCAAGTTGAGATTTCAATGAGTCCTTTTATTTGAAATCTCATCCCTTTCTTGCAAAGCCATATTAAGTTTAGAAAACAAATCCTTATTTTCTTTTTTATTTTAAAAGTTTTTTTTCAAGAGTTGGTATTTTTCAAGCAAATTTTCACAAACAATGAAAAGTTCTTCATTTAATGCATCAGCATGAACATAATCATCACCTGTAAAACTAGCACTATCATCTAGTTGAGTATCCGAGTTTACCTTAAGGTAGTCATTCCTTTGGACCATGTAGCAATATTTGTCGGACTCATCTCACTAAATTCCTCCTCCACATATTTTTATCGTTTGAAGCGTGGGAGAGGTCAAAGTATTTCACATTCCAAAAGTGAAATCACAATAAGAAATCATAGACAAATAATCTTTGTTAAGAGTGCATCTAAGTGTCTCTAGGGCTTGTGCATTGGCCTCTATATGCTTGTTATTATCAAGATATAATTTCTTGGTAGTAGTAAGATAAACATGCATTCCTAGTGCCTTCAGAAACATACTCATTTTAAGCTTCCATACATCGATGTTAGAAACATCAAACATAGGAGGGGTCATGAAGTTCATGAGTGTAAACTATATGTGTGCAAATGCAAATATAGATTAACTAACCAAGATCTCACTCCTAAGTGGTTAAACCTAATATCAGGAGCGTAGCCTCTGATGTCAATTGAAAGTACACCTAGAGGGAGAGTGAATAGGTGTATGGCTAATCTAATGACAAATGATGCAAAATTAAAAACTAATTGCAACACACTTAGTGTAACCAAAAAGTGTAGCCGAATTCTCGGTGAAGGGCTCTGGACTATCTCCTCTAAATTAAATAAGAGTTGAGGTGTTATATGAAGCTCTCTTGGTTCAACACAAGTGAGGCACACAGACAATACCAAGCATATATATGATATGAATATGATGCAATGCAAGATATAAAGAGAGAGTTAGAGATAGTGGATCAATCGCAAACAACAAGATATGTTTCGAGGTTCGAGCCACTGCTCTACGTCCCCGCCTTCACACAGAAGGATTTTCACTAAATCGTCCACATAGGACTTCCCACACAGGAAACCTCCACTGAGGATTTAGGTAATACAAATTAGGAGTACACAACTCCTCTCTCCAACAAACAAAACATCTACACAGGAGGCAAGACACAACAACAATCACCTCTACACTTAGAGGGATGGGCATTTAGCCAAACAACAATCACCTCACACTAGAGGGATAAGGCGCGAAGTCAAACAACAACCTCAATCACCTCTACACTTAGAGGGATGCCAACACTACCTCCACAATCACCTCTACACAAGAGGGATACCAACAAATACAATGAAGGTTACAACTCTTGGTGATCTCAAAGACCACAAACCAATTTTCCCACAAAACAAGGATCCTAATAGATAGGATAGATAGATAGCTCAAGCGTGAGAAAATAAAGAGTTTGGAAATCAAAATCACAAAGAAATACTTGGGAAAACTTTAGGATAAAATAGAAATGAAGAACAAAATAATTCCCAAAAAATTCTCTTTTTCTTTGATTTTTTCAACCCTTTAAAACAAATAAAGAATGAATCTTTTGGCACAAATACTATGTTAAACTTGTTGCTAAAACACTTAAGAAGATGGGAAAATTTTGCTCCCAAAAACTATGAAGAAACCAGCCCAAGAGATGGGTACTTATACCCTCTCAAAAATCTACCCGTTGGCAGTCTGGAAAGGGCAAAATTGCCCTTCCGATCGACCGCCGGTCGACCGGCCAACGATCATTTTTATGACCGTTGTGCCTCGGATGACCGCCCGATCGACCGAGGCCAGAACCAGAGAGCAGTGCTCTCTGGCAGGTCGACCGGAGCCAGATCCAGATAGCAGAGCTCTCTGGACGGTTGACCGGCCCACTAGCCAAATAGGTTGTGCACGTTTGTGCATATCGGTCGACCGGCCCGGTTGACCGACTCCTGACTCGGTCGACCGTCCGGTCGACCGGCAGACAGCCTGGTCAAACAATTATAGGGATTAAAACTTGGACTTTTTAATATCAATTAAATGCCATAAATTACATAAATTCCATAAAAATAAGTTCTTATAAGATCTTTGAAATATAAATATGTGTGACTAAAATTCAACACATATTATAAACAATTTGAACCATTTTTGTGATATTGAAATTAAGCTTAAACACAAAATCGGTATATTTTTAAAACTTGAATTTTTGAAATGGAAAACCGTTTTCTCCAAAACTTATGTAAATACAAAAACATGATATTGAAACAAATTTGAAGCATATTGTATATGGATAGAATCCAATATACATGAAAGATATATATATCTATGTTTTTAATATGAAATCCAAAACCAGTTTAACCTTAAACCAAAACCAATAAACTTTAAACATGTGTGTGTGTGTGAGAGAACTTGAGCATATCACTACTATCTAATCTTTACAATAGATCTAAATACAAACTAAACTAAACAAACCGAGGTCTTCTTGTCTCCAGGCCGACTCGATTCAAACGCGATCCAACGAGTTAGACTCCAACCGAGTACTAAATGCGATATTGACGTTCGAGCTCTTAAATCTACATGTGAAAGCTCCAAAACTTCTTTGTTGAAGCTAAACACCTACTAATATTTTGGTTAATCACTGAAACTCTTTAAACACAAGATTATTAGTAAACTATAACTACATGAATTAATCATCATCAAAACTAGAGTGATGGGCCTCTGGGCCAACAGATGTACGAGAAAAGGTTCAATTGAACCTTGAGAAATCTAATAAAAAGTTTAAGACAACAGCTGACAAAAAGAGGCGATAAAAACTCTTCAAGGAAGAAGATATGATGATAGTATACTTGAGGAGAAAAAACCAACTTAAAGAGTCCCTACCAAGCAGTTCTGATAGAACCTTGAGGACGAGTTTTTTAAAAAGAGAGGGACAATGTAGGAGAAGATCACCCATGAGCAGAAGCAAAACCACCAAAATAACCAGAGCTGTTGACAACACTCTTCTGGCTAGTCGACAGGTATTTCTCGAAAGTTATGGAGTTTACAGTATGCCCATGACTGTCGACAACACTTTTCAGCTGTCGACAGTCCTATTGAGTATCTGTTGATTTCTAATTTTGTTTAGCATTTTGTTTTTGAGTCCAAATTGGACTCCAATTGATTTCATCTTTCTTTATTTTGAATTTAGATTATCTAATAGATTAGGACTCTTTTAATTTTTTTTGTTTTCTTTTAGAAATAGTTATAGTTTTTAAGTAGGAGTAGTACTCTTTTGTAAGCTTATCAAAGGCCTTGTATCCTTTGAATTTAGTATCAAGTTTAACCAATAAAATTGAGTTTATCTCTCCAATTACTCATGGATTCGAGTTGCTACTATTTGCTCAAGGATTCGAGTAAATTGCTCGTGGATTCGAGTGTTGTACCTGTGAATTCGAGTACGAAATCTATTTGAAAGCTCTTTTTAGGGTTTGTTGGCGTTAGAACGAGATCTAACCGATGTCATTAGCTTCCCAGTTTGCCTCAAGGGGTGTGCATCGGGCCGGGTTTACCCAAACCGTACTGACCCAAAAAAACGGCTTTTAAAACATCTAGAACTCGCCCAAACCCGATGGGTGGGTTCAATAGGCTTTAAATTAATTTCAGGTTGGGTTTGGGTTTCATCAAAAGCCTACCCTACTCAACTGAACCAGCCTTAAAGAGCTAAAACCTATATTCCCATAACAAGTCATAATTCTCACCCATTCATTTATAGAGATGAATCACTAAGATTAGATCAAAAAATTATGTATAAAAACACAGTTTGATAAAGAAACCCTAGCTTCCTTACGTACACTCTCCTCAAGCTCCATCTTGCAAATCAAATTCTAGCATCTCTAGACTCTACCTCCTCTCACCTCTACCTCCCCAAGAAGATGAAATCTCTCTCTCCCATCTCATTTGTTCTTTGACTTGGGCGCCTCCTCATTTTTTTTTAGATTTTATCTCTTTCTTATTTATTTTCGATTCTTCTTTTTGTTTTCATCTTGTAATTTGGAGTTTGCAATTGAATTGAAGTTGTAATATATAATTTTTGTCGCAAAATTGTTGCAAATTAAAGGAATGTCACCAACATTATTGTATGATTTTTATTTGTTTCTAGTTATTAGAATTTTTCTTTAGCAATTAGAGAGGATAACTAGTTTTGATAACTTAAAGAAAAGGGAAAAAAAATAAAAGGGAAAGCCCAAGCCCGAAAACTATTAAAACCGAACCGATCCGCCCAAACCCATAACCCACCCAAATTTACCTTCAATACAAATTCGGGTTGATAACTACCCAAACCGTCGGGTTTGGGCGGGTTTTGGGTTGAGGGTTTCAAATTCGGGCCGGGTATAATTTTTAGGAAAACCCACCTGACCCGGCCCTTTTATGTCCCTAGGCCAGTGCCTCACTCAATTCAAAGTCTAAATATACTCATCTTGGTTACTTTTGACAGTAAACTATTTTTAAACTCTACATACAAGTTGTGCTAGGGTTGTTTCGAAAGTATCTAAGATGGGAGATACTTTCACTTTTGAATTGGATGAGGTACCATTAGGGGTGCCACCGGATACGGATTATCCGCGGATATCCGTATCCGAATCCGCCTCCAACCCGGATACGGATATCATTTTTTCACATCCGCCGATATCCATATCCGTATCCGTATCCGAAAGTTAGGTGAGGATACGGATATGGTAAAAGCAATATCCTATCCGTATCCGATCCGATATCCGAAAGTTATGTACTCACTTTGCAATAATGCATACAAATTGGAAAGGCAAAGAGAGGGAAAAAATAATTAAAAAAAAGAAAAGAAAAGAAAAGAAAAGCAAGAAGGATAACAAAACCACAGCCTTTCATTAATGCCCTATTTTTTTCCCCCTCTCCTCTGAGATGTGGAGTATACCCACTTTGTTCCCCTGGACCACCCATCATTAAATAGACAGATGAATTTAAGAAAAAGAAAAATAAACTACTATACAAAAGAGAGAAAAAAGATAGGAAAAGAATCAGTGAGACCAAAGTTAGTTGAATTAGTTAATCAAAGCTTGATGACCGACTCCAACTCCCTTGCAAGTTATCGTCGAAGGAAGTATTCCTGGACACGAAATCTATGGTTTGCTCCGTGCTGCTGATGGAGGTTGAATCATCTTCAATATCAAGTAGTGCAAGATTAAGATGGGATCGAATGTTAGCATCCGTGTACACTACTTCATCATCATCATCATCATCCACCCCATCAATCTCTTCCGATGTGCTGAGCTTTGACTTTGCCCATTTGACAGTCTCCTCATCTCCTTGGAGTATCTTTAAAACCTGCATGATATCATATGGAAGAGATGTAAGATTAAGACGGTGGTCGGAATCAGAACTAGAACTTCATACTAATGTCAAATTTTCATGTTTGGTTCCTTGCTTCGCATCTTCCTAGCTGCTGTAATGAAAATAGATAGAGATCCCGTTAGATCAGGCCATGGACTCGAGATGCAAGCATAGAGGGATGCAAGCATCAACACAGCTGAACCTGCCTTGATGAGTTATTTGCAGATAAATATAAGTCTTGTTATGAATATTATTTTTGATTGTCAGCTTCCATGAAGGGCCGGCATTTTGATCCCTACCTCATTGCATTAGTTACCAGAAATATTCAGCCGAGGTTCTGGCTCCTTGATGCCTGTTGTTTGCTAAAGATGATATCATATTACTAATGACACTAAAGAAGGGATAATTTGTAAAGCACAAAGGTGGAGAAGCTTTAGAATCTAAACAACTTAGAATCAACAAGATAGAACAGAAACATGTAATTTTACTTTAGCAAAGTAGGAGAAGAAATGAGGAGGGAATAGTTCATATTGATTGAAAAAAAACACCTTGGAGTGATTATTTTCCTTGTCTAGGATCCATCAAACATCATGGTGTGAAGATTTAAGAGGATATGTTTGGAGGATGAAAGACAGATGGTTTAAATACTGATTGCAAAGAAACACCTTGGGGTGATTATTTTCCTTGTCTAGGATCTATCAAACATCTATGTAAAGTTGTTGTATGCATGGAATTCTTCATTCACAAACAAAATGAGTTGAATATATCACTATGGATTTGAATGAAATTAATATTTTAACTCTTCAGTACTTAATTAGTTTTCAATGATTCAGCTGAAATTTTCAATAATTTAGTAAATCAATTCATTAAATTTACAAAGCCAGTTGTTTAAACCAGTGAAGGGTCTCAAATTGTTCAAATAGGCAAGAACATGCCTACATACTAATTCATAAAAGGGAACAAAATATATGTCGTTAATAGATTAAATATCAATTAACCAGAGTATTGATTCTTCCTCTCCAACATGAAGCGAATGAGCTTGTTCTTCTCTTTCTCAAGAAAAGAATAACATTGACATTTCAAGGAGGAACTGATATGTAGGGAAACCAAACAAGAACAGTGAAGCACTCAAACACAGGCTAAAGGTACAAACATGGAACTACTAAGGAACATCCCCAACCAACCCCCCCCCCCCCCCCCCCAGGCATTTTGGAAGAAATACTTATGAAGGTTTAAGGGTGTTATATTGCTTGCTTACACTCAAAATGTTTAGACAGGTGAAAAGTGAAAACAATGCATTTATTAGAAAGACTTGGTAGAGTTTGAGTTGTATATGGAAATGTTGCTCAACCACAGCACTAACTTCTCAAAACTGTTTTTATAGAAATACTAGTCGTTTGGCCTTTTCATGCATGCAACTAAGCACATAAAATGAATTTAAGCTCTTAATATTAATAGTTTAAGGACAGAAATAATTGAACAAAAATTACGACAACTTGAGATAGAAACAATAAAAGAGATCTTACTAGGGACATTCTAGGTCGAGATCGTGCAGCCCTCCTAATGCATAGAGAAGCAGCAAGAATCATTCTCTCCAACTGATCACTGTCGTATTCATTTGATAAGCATGGATCCACCAGTTCTGTGGTCTTTCCATCATGTAGAATTGGATTTGCCTGTAATGAGAGACTTGCAATCAAATTCTTCGCAAAGAAGTTTGAAACTCGTAACATGAGGACATCAATTATCCACGCGTTTAAAAATACGACAGAAAATCCTTCATACAGCAGATTATGAATATATACTGCCAATTGGTTATCTGAAAGACTGAGACTACACCGATCTTATTTCCATCAATGATAGAAGCTATACTTTACCCTAAAAAATCTGTGTACAAACTATCATTACAATTTACAAGTTTGAAGTGTGGTAACAAGCTTAGTTTCCTATTTTCCCCCTTCTCATACATATATATAGGAAAGTTTTCTGCTGAGAAAATTTCTCATAGGAAGGTTCGTAGAACACCAAAATGAGATCATCCATCCACATCATTCATCTTGCTAAACACATCTAATTTTAGACAACAAGTGTTATCAATTTTCTTTCATCTTCATAAATTGGTTGCAAAAACCAGCTAATTTACCCGTATAAAAGCAAGATAGAATTTGACACACGGGTAAAAGTTTTGGAAACACTTGATCTTTCTTCCTTAGACTAATTTGGATGTGTAGACTAAGATGGACATTGCAGATCATATCAATGGATGGCCCATCATGGTGTTCTCACGAACCTTTCTTAGCTCCTATGATAAATATTATCACAAGAAGATCTCCCATATGGGTTCATCAACACATGCAGATTTGGTTCTTACTCCACATACAGGTTTAATAGAACACAATAATATGTAAGCTCACAAGATACACCATTATATTCACAAATGTTGATTAGTTGTATCATCTGGTGAATGCCTATATGCACATAGTGAAGAATTATCTGTTGGCATAGGGAGGGGAAAAAATGGAGACACTGAAACCCAAGTTATTCCACACCTCTAAGTACTTAGGGCCAGCAATGTTCGAACACGAGGACTCACCCACATTACTAGGCTCTTCTGGCCCTGGGGACCCCCTGTACTAATCGGTTTCCTTCCCGAAAGAAGCTCTAGAAGCACAACACCAAAAGCATAGACGTCGATCTTCTCATTGACCCTACCATACATGAAGTACTCAGGAGCCAAGTACCTGCCATTTTAAGATGCAATTTAACATACAAACCCTCGGACTTATTATTATTCAGGTATTTTAAAACCACTATACAAACCCGAATGTCCCTGCAACATCTCTGCACGTGATAAGTGATTGCGAAGCCGATGCCCATGTAGCAAGTCCAAAATCGGACAACTGAAGCATATGATGAAGAAGAGAACTATAAGCGAATTAGTGAAAGAACAGTTGTAACATTATGTTCAGATTGATTGAGTTCTGGCATCAAAAAATCAAAACCTGAGGCTCAAAATCATCGGAGAGGAGGATGTTAGATGATTTCACATCCTTATGGATCACAGGCTGAGTGCTGCTAGTATCATGTAAATAATCTAGTGCTTCTGCTACACCCACTGCTACCTTGTATCTCTCTGCCCAACTGACAACTCTCCTATCCTCTTTATCACCTGAACATCAGTTATGGCTCATGAAATACGATATGAAGAAAGATAAGAAAGAACAAAAAGGTTCGGATGTTAATTATATACCATGAAGGTTTTCTTCTAGGCTACCCTTGACAAGAAGTTATACACTAATATGAGATGATCCTTGCCGAAACAAAACCCAGTCAGGGAAACAATGTTCTTGTGACTCAAGGTGGTAAGGATCTCAATTTCTGAAACAAACTCTTTCATGGCATCGTTAGAGGGCTTCAAGATTTTCACTGCTAATTCCTGACCATCCGAAAAACATCCTTTATAAACCTGGCTACTCCCACCCTTCCCAATCAACTTCTCTGCAATATATAGCACAGTTTCATTCAGAATTCAATTAAGATACAAATGAGGATAACAATATGAGTTAAGTGGAAAGGATGTGAAGGCAAACCGGGTGAAAAGTTTGACGTCGCATCTATGAGTTCTTTGTAGGTGAATAAACGGCATGTTGATAAGTACTTCTCGTGAAGGGACTGTAGTTCCTTTGGAAGCCTCAATTCTTCATTGCCGATTGTGACAGAAGGAACAGAAGGTTCTTTCTGACCATTGTGATTATGTGTACCAAATGAATTGGAATTTGTGGGCTTGCGAGCAGGATGGGCTACTGATGAAGAAGAGTACCGCATGGGGAGCCGCATTGCCCATTGAATTACTGAAGCCTTGGGCTTTTCTCGAGTTAAGACCGACTTCCGGAGGACTGACCAACCAGTTTTCACCTCCGGCAACTCTTTGTCATCGACAGAGTTTGAGGAGCTTGAGGGTGTCACTAGCTTCTGGACTGCTTTTTTAGAATCACAGATTGAGCAATTCTGCTCTGATGGTGCTTCAACAGATATTGGATTATCATCAATTTTGCATTTAATGTCCAACTGATGAAGTGAAGACATGGAAGAATTGACATCGCTCTCCTTGTTCTCTATTAAAAACAAAACGAAGTTTTATGAAAAGGGCAAACAACTACAAATCCTACAAACAATAAACGATTGATTAAGTTTCCGAATGTAACCAACCAACCTCTTCCTTCTCTCTGGAACACAATCTTGCCATTACTCACAGCAAGCACCGAACAATTTCTAGGCAACTTCTTGGCGCAGTACTTTGCGACCGATATCCGCGAAGGCCTAAGTGAGACTATTATCATTAGGACACCAAACATCCAAAAAAAAAATTTTTTTTTTTTTTGGGGGATAATTCACAGAGAAAGAAGACTAACCCAATGGCGTGGCTGTTCTTGGCAACCCCAAGAATGAGTTGGGACGCAGTAAATGCGTTCACTTCTCTCACCAAAACTCGCCGGAGCGACGAGCCCTTGCACACCTTTAGCTTTAGATCTATCTAAAGATACCAAATAGAGACTAGTGAAAAACAGGCGAAAAAAGCTGGACTTTTTCAGAAAGTTGGAGTTTTTGCAAGAGAAAAACAACCTGCTTTAAGTTACAGAAGCCTTCATAGACCGCCAGCATCGATTCCAACTGGGTGTCGATCGCAGAGGAAAGAAAATTCCCATCTGGATTTGAGAGAACAGGGTCAGAAAATAAGGAAAATTACAAAAAAGAGAGATTTTGATAACTGAATTTAAAAAAAAAGGAACCTGATGCAGGAGTTATTAAAGAAGAAGAAGGGAGGATGTGAAGAGCAATGACTTGATCCCCTGGGTGAGCAATCTTGACCAGGACCCAAGTGAGGAGTTCTTTGCTCTGCTGATCCTTTCTCACACCCACAACAATCGTTCTCCCATCTCTCTCTTCTTCTTTGGGCATCTCTCTCTCTCTCTCTCTCTCTCTCTCTCTCTCTCGCCCCCCCTCCCCTTCTTCTTCTTCTCCTTCTTCTTCTCTTTTCTCTCTCTCTTCTCTCTCTGTTTCAGTTACAGTCGACAGAGGATTCTGACGGTGGGGTTGCTGTCAATTGGATCACAGGAAAGTAAGCCATGCTGATTTTGAGGTGTTTGTTAGCAGTTGAATTTCGCTTTGCTTTGCTGCTTAGCCTGAGATTGTTCCTTGTTTTTTTTTTTCTTTTTCCCTTTGTCGCTCTTTCATCCCCCAGTTTCTTTCTCTCTCTACGGGCGAATTTTTTAGAAGATCTCTCTCAGGGGAATGGAAGGCTTTTAATACAGAAAATCTTGAGGGCTTTAATTGCTGTCATTTATTTATTTATGGAAAAGGGTTTAAAATAGGATTATTTTCAAAAAACCCCTAAAATAATAATTAATTTTAAAAATCAACTTTTTCCAAATTAATTCTAAAAACGACATCTGACATTGGTTCATGTCGGCAGCGAGGCGATTCGCCCTGACAGCGAGGTGCCGCGCGACTCGAAATCATTTTTGGGTTCGTACAGAGTTGCCAGTCCCAGATAAGCATAATTTTTTTACTTTGAATTTGTTCGTCTGGAGTTGACAATCCTGAATGAGAGAAATAATTTTTTTTCTTCAAATTTTGGCTCGTTCATTGTTGTCAACCCTGAATGAACCTGATTTGAGCAAGAAATTGCTAAGTCTAGTTCATCCGGGATGGCAACCCCGCGCGAACGAAAACTATTTTTTTTATTTTTTTCTTTGTCCGAACAAACAAATAGAGTTAAGAGAAAAATATTACCATCAAATTATTGTAGTAGAGTGGTGAGTGTTCTCACTTGCCACACGAGTGCTGGGTTCGATCGTTGGTAACATCAATTTTTTTACTTAATCAAAAAAAATCCAAAAAAATTCTAACATGATGAGATTCTAACTAACCACTTAAGGATTCTAAGTCCTTCACTTTACCAACTAAGCTAAAATTAATTTGATGCAAAACATTGATGAAAAAATAAAAAATAAAATTTATTTGATCGGAATTGTCAATCTCAGATAAAGCAGAGTTGGGACAACCCGGACGAGACCAAAATTCAGAAAAAAAAATAATAATTATGTTGCTTCTTCTTTGTTCATCAAATAGACAAACAAGCTTGAACACAAATTTTTGTTTGATGAAACAAATGAATAGACACGAGCATGGCATGTTCAACTCAGCTCATGCTTGAACTTGACTAAAAGAAGGTTTGTCTGAGCTCAATTGAAGCTCAACTGATATGAATCTCCTGTTTGAGTTCGATTTATATAGTACATGGGTATTTTACAAATATTTTATTTTAATATTAATTTGCTATAATTTTATTTTTTTTAAGAAAATCACTGCACACCGGTGACCAGTGATCACGATGGCTGAAATTAAATATATCTAAATATGTGTTGTGCGCAGGACAACAACCTCTCTGATGAATCCACCAACCAGGCGGGAGAAAGATGCAGCCGGAGACGTACCCAACACGACAAAAACAGAGAAACAATAGAGAAAAGCAATCAACACAGTATTTAACGAGGTTCGACAACGTACCTACGTCCTTGGGGCAAGGGAAAGAGAGATCTTATTGATTCAACAATCAATTATAACTTATTCCTTCTTCAAAGAATTTCTAATGGAGATTTTCAGTGGGATACAATACATGAGGGCTCTCGTCCTAATTTATAACCACAGAGTCTCTGGGTTTTTGGAAACCCCAGCTGGATTCGATCCCAACCAGAAAAGGAATCTGAATATATAAAGGACAGCAGAAAACGCGTCTGTCGGTTGACCGGCTGGTCGACCGACCCATACCACAGTCGACCGAACCCAAACCGAGAGCAACCTGCTTTCAGTCGGTCGACCGGGTGGTCGACCATTTCATGCTACGGTTGACCGGGCGGTCGACCGGCATACTCCTGTGCACGTTGTGCACACCGGTCAACTGCCTAGTCGACCGGTTCCTCCTCCGGTCGACCAAGGTCATTCTAGGCCTGTTACACTTACCGTTTCTCGCTCCCTTTGTCTTCTGGTCTCTGTACTATCTTCTGATATCTCTTCTATCTCTTCTCTCCCTATAATTCTTCACCTCGGTGAAGATTTTTTAAATCTGAGCCGATATCCAACGAACTCCAGTCTATCACCTGGCGAAATCGACACACGATCTCGGCTTGAGCGCTCTAGACGAAATTGACACACGATCTCGGCGAAATTGACACACGATCTCGGCTTGGAACCTTTAGCTCAGCTATCCAACTGGAATGCACCGTACATGCGTTACCATCACTTCACCCTAGGAGAACTACCATACGAGCCGACCAACGAACGTGTCTCCAACTCAGCAACTACATGACCTCACGAAGAACTCATCATGAGCCAACACTGACTCTCCAATTGACTGACTCTTCCAGTCTACTTGTCTTCAGTTGACGGTCCAACCAAGTCTGAGTAGAGCACATCGAACACCATCATCGGCTTCAACAAACTGGATGTACACCCCTCCTATGTAAGCTCAACTGTCTTCTCACCAGAAGATCATCTGTTCATCGAGATCACAATACTTCACCTCTACGTGAAGTCCCAATCAGCTTCTCGAGAACTCAAACAGCTTTATATGGGTTGCATCACCAAATGTGGCTGCGTCTTTACGGCTGCCTACGTACCTTGCCTAAAGGATCAAGCCAACTGTAGCTCATTTAAATGAGCTCTATCAAGCTCAAGCACTTGTACCTGAATGTTCAGAAGCGAACCTATCTGGCTGAGTCATATGAACCTCCTCACTACCGTCATGGAGAACAACGACCTTCAACTTGAGCTTGTCGCGGTCACAAGCTTGAGATTCATGCTTCTTTACCCACGTACGTGGTTTCACCTTGATTTCAATGGCTGCAAACAATTCGACATTCTCAGCAATATCTTCAACCTGTTCAGTATCAACCTTGGCTACATGATCTCCATCCGGTGTTACATCTGGTGAAGTCTTCACTGATACCGAGCTAACTGAAAATGGTGGAGTAGCATCAACCTCCACCCGTTGCGATACTTCTTTGGTCTCTGTCCTCTCCACTTGCTGAGGGACCGTAGACTTCAACACTAAAGTCTCATCAAACGTGACATGTCGACTCAACACGATCTTCTTGTTTTTGGGGTCCCATAACCTGTAGCCTTTCATATTTCTCTTGACACCCAAAAATACAAACTTATTTGCTCGCGGATTCACCATGCCCTCTTTGGCACTGAAGTAGGTTGGACTTCCAAATTCTCGCAGCAAATCATGATCTTAAATAGCTTTTCCAGACTAAATTTCCAATGGAGTTTTACCTCCTATTACAGTCGATCCATTTATGAGATGGTTAGCATACACAATTATCTCAGCCCAAAACGATTTGTCTAACCGTGTATTAGACAACAAGCACCGAACCTTCTCCAGTAAGGAACGGTTTATTTCCTTAGTCAACCCATGTATACCTTCTGTGAAGTGAGTACCAATACCAGTGTTCTGACCAAATCGTAGGAATTGGGTTCATGTCTCTTTCAACATTACCAATCTGTAGCTCCTTGATCTTCCTACCTATCTGCTTCTCCATTCTTCCTTTCCACTTCACCAACATATCTAGGGATTCACACCTTTGTCTCATGGGATATATCCAACAATACCTAGATAAACTATCAATAAAAGAGACAAAGTACCTGTGACCTCCAAACGATGCAGTCTTAACAGGTCCCCAAACGTTTACGTGAACACAATCAAAAAATTTCTAAGCAGTGAGTACTGGTGCTGAATTTCACCTTTTTTTATTCAGAACGCTGTATTCACCCTCCAAGTTGTAGGTAGCAGCACCTTCCAGTGATCCCTTCTTTGTAGGAATTTACAAAGACCTTTCACCTCCTTGTCTGACCTTTACCTGCCAAACCTTTGTGCAACCATCATCTGAAGAAATAGAAGTCTCCACCTGACCTGTAACCGTACTACCCTTCAAGTAGTAAAGATTTTCCCGACGGACGCCCTTCATAACCACCGTTGAGCCTTTGGTCATCTTGAGAATACCATCTCGTACAGATACCACAAGGCCCAATGCTTTCAAAGCACCAATAGAGATAAGATTCCTTTTGAGTTGAGGTCGTACCTCACCTCCTTCAATTCTCGTACTATCTCATCTTCCATCTTGATACGGACTATAACCATCCCTTCTATATCACACGGATGATCATCACCCATGACCGTGTAGCATCCATCTAGCTTCTCAAAACTAGAAAACCAGCCTGTTCGGGCACACATGATAGGTGGCTCCGGTATCTAAGATCCACTCAGCCTTATCTGAGTAATCAACAGTAGGAGTAGTAACAGAGAGAGAATACCGATGAGTCTGAATCCGATCCATCCGCTTGTGTGAGATTCGTCTCGGTGTTTGACTCCATCTTCTTACCTTTGGCCTTCGGGTAATCAACTTTCCAGTGCCCTACCTCCTTGCATAAGCCGCTCTGATTCCTCTTAAGATCTCTGAAGCCTGATCTGGACTTTGATCTTTCCCGATCATCTCTTCCCTTCCTATTAGAACTTCTATCTATTACCACCAATGCCTCTGCTGTTTTGTTTCCTGAAGAAAAATGTCAGTCATATCTCCTTACTTCATAACTCACAAGAGCAGCAGACACCTCATTGTAGTTAAGGGATTTTCTTTCATTGATCACTGTAAGAGTAAAGGTCTCATACTCTTCCCTAGGAAGAGAATTCAATAGTATTACCGTCTTATCCTCTTTATTGGTCTCCACATCCACATTAACTAGATCTGTAATATAGCGATTCAAGTGTTCATTAATGGAGCATCCTTTTTGCATCTGAAAACTATAAAGCTTACTTTTCAACTGCAACCGTAATTCTATACTTTTCGCTAGATACTTCTTCTCCAGGATCTCCCACAGCTGCCTCGTAGATGTCTCATACAACACATGATACTTGATGTCTTGTGTCAGACAAGACCTAATCAAGCCACACGCCGTACGGTTCATCTTGTCCCTATCTTCTTCCTCTGTTGATGCGCTGCTTCTCCAACCATAAAGTGTCTTCGAGATCTGATGCTGTCAGCGCATCCATCACCTCACACCTCCATATACCGAAATTGTTCATACCATTGAACTTTACCACATCAATCCTCAGCAGATGTGGATTCATGGATGTACCTTCTCCATCCATCTTCTCAATTAATTCCTCAAAGCAATGCGGAAGCAAACGGAGTTAGATAAATAAATTAGATAAAGATAGGATTTTTACCTCCACGTGAAACCCTCGAAGAGTTTCCGAAGCAATCTACTCCTCCAAAACTGATTCCTCAAGCAATCTACACGCTGTTTTGAGATCGACACACGATCCTACAAACAGTCCCAACATCGCTCCAAGATCGACACACGATCTCCGCCAAACAGCAACTGATGCCCTTGGAATCAACACACGATCCCACGACTAACCTGGGATGCTCTAATACCAATTGTTTTGCGCAGGACAACAACCTCTCTGAGGAATCTACCAACCAGGCGAGAGACAGATGCAACTGGAGATGTACCCAACACGATAAGAACAGAGAAACAATAGAGAAAAGCAATCAATACAGTATTTAACGAGATTCAGCAACGTGCCTACGTCCTCGGGACAAGGGAGAGAGAGATCTTATTGATTCAAGAATCAATTATAACTTATTCCTTCTTCAAGGAATTTCTAATGGAGATTTTCAGTGGGATACAATACTTGCCCTTATTTATAGCCACAGAGTCCCTGGGTTTTAGGAAACCATAGCTGGATTCGATCCCAACCAGAAAAGGAATCCGAATTTATAAAGGATAGCAGAAAACACGTCTGTCGATCGATCGGCCGGTCGTCCGACCCATGCCACAGTCGACCGTCCGGTCGACCGGACCCAAACCGGGAGCAGGCTTCTTTCAGTCAGTCGACCGGGCGGTCGACCGTTTCATGCCACGGTCGACCGGCATACTCCTGCGCACGTTGTGCACACCGATCGACTAACCGGTCGACCGGGCGGTCGACCGGGCGGTTGACTGAGGTCATTCTAGGCCTGCTACACTTGCCGTTTCTCGCTCCCTTTGTCTTACGATCTCTGTGCTATCTTCTGATTGAAATCACCTAGAGGGGGGGTGAATAGGTGATGGCTATATGATAATGGCAATTATGCGGAATTTAAAAAATTTAACTCTAAACAATTAGCACAAAACAATATTTCTTGCAAGTAAAGAACAATGTAAAATTGCAAGTAATAAAGGAGATAGAGTTAGAGAAATTTGAGCAAACGCAAACACGCCGATATGTTTCCGAGGTTCGAGCCACGCTCTACGTCCCCGCCTTCACACTTGAAGGATTTCCACTATTGAGGATCCCACCGGATCAACAATACAGGACAACACTTGTCCGTCTCCCGTGATGACACTTCACCACCTTGAGCACACTAGCTCGCCTTGAGGCCGATGCCTCTACAACTTCACTCAATTACAAAGGAAGTGATCACACTTGATCACTTTTACAAATAGCTCACTAAGCACAATCCTAGAACCAAATAGTAGACTTAGAGTATGGGATTGTGTAGTGCAAAACTAGAGAGAAGTAGAGGAATAGGCTCCAAGAAAGGTGATGGAAATTTAGGCTTTGGAGAAAAATCTTTTCTTTTGAAAACTTTGGAAAATCTTTTTGCAACCCTTGTCAAATTTCACTTGATGGCTCTAAAATCATTAGTCATTTCATATGAAGTGACCACCTATTTATAGGGGTCAAAAACTGCTCAAGAGATTCGTTGGAGACAAATCCCAAAAGTCAAAGAGTCAGAAAATATAGCTGTTGGGTCTGTCAGAACTTTTGACAGACTGCCGGTCGACCGGGTCGGTCGACCGCCAACGGTCAAAAATCCGACCGTTGGGGCTCACCGGTCGACTGGGTCGGTCGACTGGCATTTCCAGAGAGCAGCAGGTTGGGGGCCGGTAGAGTATCGGTCGAGTCCCGGTCGACTGATACGCACATGCACAAAATTGTGCATGCCGGTCGAGTGCCGGTCGAGTGCCGGTCGACCGGGCACTGTGAAGTTCTGAAAAATCAGAACTTACAGAACCTGAAATATTGGAATTTTGGTTTTGGGTCTTGGGTTAAATATTTTGGACTTGTAAAAGCATAGAGTATGAGCATGTGTCATACTACTATCATGTAAAAATAGTTTGACAAAAATTCTTTTGATAAAACTTGTTTTTCCACAAAATGTTTTTCCAAAACTAATCTTTTTCTAAAAGCTTATTTCCAAAACAAGTTCTCTTTAAAAGCTAAGTTGGAATTGAAAATTATGAAGCCATAAACCACTCTAGAAAATGTGTGTGTGTGTGTGATATCCCATATCTCTACTTCTACTATTTAGTTTTGACAAAATATTCTAAAATGAAAATAAACAAAGTACAAATCTTGAATTCTTTAGCAAGTCTTGATCTTCTTCTTGAACTTTTCTTCAACACAAATTCCGAAGCTTCCTATGTGCTTTAGCTTGGGAATGCAAATGTTGGGCAAACTCCAAATTTGTGAGTCTTTTAGCGGAGTTGTCAAAATCTGTTTCTTGAACCTGAAATACTTAAAATCAAGATTATTAAATACATAACTAAATATGTTTTGCTATCATCAAAATAACCGGGATAATGGCCTTTGGGCCAACAATCTCCCCCTTTTTGATGATGGCAAAACATATGTAGTTATCACAAGATATTTTGGGTAGAGTCTTCAAATGAAGCTCCCCCTCAACATATGCATATAAAAATCATACTCATGCATATTATCGCGAATCATAATCATAAAACACATATTTTCATGTCATATCATAGATGAAGAAAAGTGAGTCTCAACATGACATAAAACACAACCATATCCATGTCCACAACACAAAAATAAAAATACATAACAAAGCAAAGATGTCCAACACAGCAAAAATAAAAATACATAACAAGGTGTCACAACACAAAATATCTCTCTCCAAATAACTCTCCCCCTTTTTGACATCATCAACAAAGGGGAGGTCACTCAGCAGCACTAGGGTGTGGCCTCGTCATCCTCCTCCTCATCGTCATCGGAGCCCTCGGCCATCGTCTGGTCATCACCATCATCTGAGGAAGAAGAGGACTCTACCTCCTCTGTATCCACGGCATCAACTCTGGGGCGCGGTGGTGGAACAGACACGCGAGCTCTGGGAGGGAAAGGAGGACCAGCAGCAGGAAGACGACGAGCTCCCGGAGTCCCATCAGGAACGACGATGTCCAATTTAGAGTACAGAGATTGGAACTGAACGTCCACATATCTCATGGACTCAGCCATATATGACAAGTCGTTCCGGACCTCCGCCCGAAAAGTAGCATCCATAGCAGCACGAGCCTCCAAATCTGCCCGAAGAGAAGCATCACGAGCAGCCATATCTGCACGAAGTGCAGAGATTTGCTCACCGACCCAGGCCTGGTGTGCCTCGATCTGCGAGCGGACCTCAGAAGCAGAAGCACCATGAAACTCAGGAGCAGGAAAAACAGGAGGTGGAGCTGGATCAGCTGCGGGAACAGGTGGTGGTTGCACAGCTGCGTGTCGACGCAACTGAGCTTCCATCATCTTCAGGGCAGCAGCATTGAAATCTGAAGAGGGTTTTGAGGGGGCTTGACCAGAGAGATCGAAATCTAGAGCCCTAAGCAAATGGGTAATGAGCATGCCGTAAGGCAGACTCCTACCAGCAGTACGAATCTGATCACCACTCATGTGAGAAGCGATCACTCGAGGAAAATTTATCTTAATGCCTTTAAGGAGGCAATAGATAATCAGAGGAACAGGACCTCGAGCATGGCTAAATTCACCGGATTTTGGCACGATGTTATGAAATACAATCTTAGCAAGGACCTGAGATTTGAGAGTATACTGACTCACAATCTCATTCCTCACCAGATCGGGATTGTCATCCTGGTGAAGAAGAGTGGATGCGGTGAGTGAAGACTCACCCTCCGGATATCCAGGAAAATCATGTAGGTCATAGGAGTAGACATCTATTCCATCAGTGGAAAGATGAAGAATTCTAGCAAATTGACCTAGGGAGATGTTGATGTCCCTACCCATCACCCGGGAAATGATCCGGTTCCCACTAAACTCAAAATTTGCATAAAAGTAGGGAACCAAAGAAGTGTAAACCTTCTCCCTAATGGAGAGAAAATCTACAAGATTGTTAGCACGAAGTATTTGGGGGATATCTAAATGTTCGAAATCATGCATAGCCACAAATCTACCTGAAATGGTATTCCTAGGGGCTAAGTGAGTATAACGATCAGAGGCAAGATCGTTACGGAACATAGGTTCAGACCTAGGGGCTTGAGTTGAGGATTGGGCAATGCCCTTTCCCTTCTCAGAACGATGTCTCTTTGGAGCCATGATAAAAATCCAATTTTTAGGTTTTTGAACGTAAAAGCACGATCTAGATAGATAATCAACCTAATATGAAGACAAATGAAATGATAGATCTAATCTAGAAAGAAGGAACAAGTGAAAAATTCGAAATTTTTACCTTTGAGAAAAACTGAAACCCTAGCCTGAAATCCAGAAAATTTGAGAATCCGACGGATGGATCGGCTTGGAATTGAAGATCCGAGTTAGAATTGAGAAGATTGAAGTGGGTTTTGAAGGATTTTAGGATCAGTTGGACGGATTGGAAAAGGAAATTTTGGGGAAAATGGGTCTGCGGTCGCTGGGAGAGAACTGTGAGAGAGAGAGAGAAAAACTGTGAAGAAAAGGTCAAATATACGCCAGATCCCGACTATCGGTCGACTGGTATTGAGGGACCGGTCGACCGAAAACAAACAGAGAGTCCTGCATCTAAATCGGTCGACTGGTCCTATACCAGCAGTCGACCGGTAGCACAGAAAAAAATCAAAAAATTTCTCAAACAGAGCCGGTCGACTGGGGTTAGGGGCCAGTCGACCGGTAAGTCTGAAAAAAAAAATCTGCTACCAGGTTCTGAAAAAATTTTATAAATTATAAAAATATGTTATATAATAACATACAGGGATATAATAATTATTTTAAATCTTTATTTAGTGATCACATCAACAAAACTTCACACAAAATTATTTAATTTTAATTTACATATTTAAGCAAAGTTATAAAGATGTTGAAGCCGAATACCCAGTGACGGGTTCTGAACTTCATCCTCTTGATTCCTCTTGAATGAGTTGAGGTGCGCAATTGCCATCTTTAAGGTATTTGCTCAACTATGAAAATTTTCAAAAAGTTTTTATTTTATTTATGAAAATAGGTCTATATGTATACAAGTATATAATCTCAAAAACTAAACTATACATGTAGATACACAAAAGTTGGACATGTGGACATGAGATGAACAGGGCATGAAACAATACAAGATATGAAAATTAATACAAAGCATGTACACAACATGATAGAAAGGTAGTTCTATATAAGCATGTATCAATTATGAACAAAAGCAAACTAACACTTCTATACATATGTATACATGTCATAAAGAAATCAAATTGAACATGGTATATACAATCATGTTAGAGTTGCAAGTTTATACTAATCATGTATCAATGAAGCATAAAACTAAACTAGCAATCCTATAACAATTGTATATACAAAATTAAAAAATAAATTCTTAAATGGAGATGTTACCAATTTACGGGTAGTCTCCAAAATAGGTGCCTCCACGATAGCGATGCAAGCTAGATTTGAACTTTGAGCTTAGTTGCATCTACCACCCGGGCACCGTCTCCCCCTAAGTCTTGGAGGAAGTAGATCCACCTGTGTCACCTACATTTGGAGGATCTTTTGGTACCCAAATCTTTGAGGGTCCTTTAGGGTTAGTACCGGGGCGAACCCAAACATATTTATTCTTAACATTGTTCTTAGCATAACAAAATTTTTCTAAATGGCCTTTGCGGCCACAATGAGTGCAAACATAAATTCTACCACTACCATACATGTATGCATGCTTGTGAGTGTGAGCATGTTTCCGTGCATGTGTATGTGTATGAGGTGCATGTTTCCCTTGGGGTACTCCCTTAGGAAATTTAGAAGCTATCTTTTTCAAATCAAATGCACAAATTTTAAGTGTGGAGTCCAAGGCATCAACACGCTTTTGGATCTCAACAAAATCATTTTTATCAATTGAAGCCAAGGGGGTTTTACCCTTATTTGCAAGTTTATATTTTTCAAAATCATTTTTCAATTTTTCAAATGCACTAGATAAAACATCTTTTTCTTCAACAACTATTTCTACTTTATGTTTTAAAGCCTCATTTTCTCTTTTTAATTTCTTATTTTGAGATTGTGAAATTTCATACCTATTTTGCAATTCTTCAAAGAAATGTGCAAGTTCATCCATGGTTAACTCATCCTCATCTAAAGAGTTTTCTAGAGTTACCTTTGGTGCATCCTCCCCATGTGCCATGAAACACATGTGCGCGGCGTCGACTTCCTCTTCGGATTCCGACTCCGTGTCATCCCAAGTAGCCACCATGGCCTTCTTCTTTCTTTGCCCGTTCTTGGATGTGGTTGCTTGTAGAGCGGGGCACTCGGCAATTAGGTGACCGATCTTCTTGCAATGAAAGCAAGGACCGGGCTCCTCTCTTTTTCTTTCAAATCTCCCTTGAGGTTTCCCTCGCCGGAAATTGCTTTGTCTTCCCTTCTTATAGAACATCTTGCCCACCTTCCGGATGAGCATGGCGAAGTCTTCATCGCACTCGTCCGATGAATCATCCTCGTCTTGAATGGTTGGAGCGGCTTTGAAGGCTATAGATTTCTTCTTGGGTGCCTCCCTTTCTTCTCGTACCTTCATCTCCATCTCATGTGTTTTGAGATTGCCGATGAAGCCGGAGAAGTCCATCTCCTCTTTGTCATTTAGCTCTTTGAGGGTTGTCGCCTTGACTTCCCAAGCTTTGGGAAGAGCTCGAATCACCTTCCTTATCTTTTGATCGTTGTCAATCTTGTCGCCTAAGGAAGAAAGAGCATTTGTTATTTTTGTAAAGCGAGTGAGCATGTCATCAATGCTCTCATTATCAATCATGTAAAATTCTCATATTGAGAACGTAACAAGTCAACTTTAGCTCTCTTGACTTGTGACGTTCCCTCATGAGTCACAATAAGCATGTTCCAAACTTCATATGCCGATTTACAATTAATGATGCGTGCAAGGTCATCTTCATTAAGTGCTTGTGTTAATGCATATTGTGCCCTAGCATTAGCTTCATAGTCTTTAGTGATATCCTCGGACCATGTGCTCTCATCACTAGTTGGTTCAATGAAGTCTTTGGTAATGGCCCTAGCTACCCTAACACCTAAGGATTTCAAAAACAAGTTCATCTTGACTTTCCAAATAGGAAAGTTCAAGCCATCAAATTTGGGAGGGGATTTTATGCTAGAAAAGTCCATGGATGCCATGAATGCACAATATATAAGATGCACAAAATAAAATACAACAAATGAATATAGCCAAATGTATGGATCTCCCTAAGGTTGTTAGACCTAAGTTGTAGGGTTAGGCTCTGATACCAATTGAAATCACCTAGAGGGGGGGTGAATAGGTGATGGCTATATGATAATGGCAATTATGCGGAATTTAAAAAATTTAACTCTAAACAATTAGCACAAAACAATATTTCTTGCAAGTAAAGAACAATGTAAAATTGCAAGTAATAAAGGAGATAGAGTTAGAGAAATTTGAGCAAACGCAAACACGCCGATATGTTTCCGAGGTTCGAGCCACGCTCTACGTCCCCGCCTTCACACTTGAAGGATTTCCACTATTGAGGATCCCACCGGATCAACAATACAAGGACAACACTTGTCCGTCTCCCGTGATGACACTTCACCACCTTGAGCACACTAGCTCGCCTTGAGGCCGATGCCTCTACAACTTCACTCAATTACAAAGGAAGTGATCACACTTGATCACTTTTACAAATAGCTCACTAAGCACAATCCTAGAACCAAATAGTAGACTTAGAGTATGGGATTGTGTAGTGCAAAACTAGAGAGAAGTAGAGGAATAGGCTCCAAGAAAGGTGATGGAAATTTAGGCTTTGGAGAAAAATCTTTTCTTTTGAAAACTTTGGAAAATCTTTTTGCAACCCTTGTCAAATTTCACTTGATGGCTCTAAAATCATTAGTCATTTCATATGAAGTGACCACCTATTTATAGGGGTCAAAAACTGCTCAAGAGATTCGTTGGAGACAAATCCCAAAAGTCAAAGAGTCAGAAAATATAGCTGTTGGGTCTGTCAGAACTTTTGACAGACTGCCGGTCGACCGGGTCGGTCGACCGCCAACGGTCAAAAATCCGACCGTTGGGGCTCACCGGTCGACTGGGTCGGTCGACTGGCATTTCCAGAGAGCAGCAGGTTGGGGGCCGGTAGAGTATCGGTCGAGTCCCGGTCGACTGATACGCACATGCACAAAATTGTGCATGCCGGTCGAGTGCCGGTCGAGTGCCGGTCGACCGGGCACTGTGAAGTTCTGAAAAATCAGAACTTACAGAACCTGAAATATTGGAATTTTGGTTTTGGGTCTTGGGTTAAATATTTTGGACTTGTAAAAGCATAGAGTATGAGCATGTGTCATACTACTATCATGTAAAAATAGTTTGACAAAAATTCTTTTGATAAAACTTGTTTTTCCACAAAATGTTTTTCCAAAACTAATCTTTTTCTAAAAGCTTATTTCCAAAACAAGTTCTCTTTAAAAGCTAAGTTGGAATTGAAAATTATGAAGCCATAAACCACTCTAGAAAATGTGTGTGTGTGTGTGATATCCCATATCTCTACTTCTACTATTTAGTTTTGACAAAATATTCTAAAATGAAAATAAACAAAGTACAAATCTTGAATTCTTTAGCAAGTCTTGATCTTCTTCTTGAACTTTTCTTCAACACAAATTCCGAAGCTTCCTATGTGCTTTAGCTTGGGAATGCAAATGTTGGGCAAACTCCAAATTTGTGAGTCTTTTAGCGGAGTTGTCAAAATCTGTTCTTGAACCTGAAATACTTAAAATCAAGATTATTAAATACATAACTAAATATGTTTTGCTATCATCAAAATAACCGGGATAATGGCCTTTGGGCCAACACTGATGTCTCCTATATCTCTTCTCTCCCTACAATATGTTCGTGGGGCAAGATTTGAATCACCTAGTTATAGACGAGCAGAGCAATCCAAAGTCTAACCCGATGACCACATGCGGACGCTACAATTTCATATTTGAAAAACATTTTCCTTGCTAAAAAGTTAAGTCATCCGTTCTCAATAATTTATATGAAAAACCATGTAGGCCTTAATGCCCAATTGATCAAGTGCTAAAGTAAAACTATTATATTACAAAAATATAATGGCAATTGACAATATTAACAATAATTATTTCTGAAAGATAATGTAATATCCCTCATGTATTCATACTGATTTTAATGTATGTGATAAATTTTTACAGGTGTATATATGATTTGTATTATTATTTTATGTGGGTTTTGACTTATATAATAGGATTAGGATTTCTATTGTTAGTAATAATTAATTTAAATAGTTATTAACATATAATTGTTAGTGACTATTATTATTGTTAGTATTATTATTATTGTTATCAATATTTAATTATTTTATTTTGTTTGCATTATCTATCTTCCCCTTGGCCCAATCCTTTGAGCCCTAAATCAAGCCCATAACTCATTCATAACCTATTTACCTACACTATGAATCCTATTCATTACCCATTTAAGCTAATGCCAACTCAAATCCTTCATCCTATCAAATCTTAACTAACCAAATCTTATGTCCTAACCAAATCCTAAATTCTCTCTACTAAAATTAAATCCTAACAAACCATATCTTATCCTAATCTCCTTCAAATTCTAAACTATCTACATGATCTTCTTTTACCCACCACAGCCACCTCCCTCTCTCACTCGGCAACACCCCCGCACCCCCATCTAGCGCCCCCTCCTCTTCGTTGCGTGCGCATCCAGCGCAGCAACAACAGCCCAGAACCAGGCCGGATCTCCTCCCCGGCGCGCGCGACAGCCCCATCTCCTCCTCTCAGCCGGATTCACCCTCCACCAGGTCTCCCCTTCGCTTGCCTAGCCATGGCAGCACAGCAGCAGCCACCCCGCACACCCAGCAGCTGCGCACCAGCGCAGTAGCTCCCCCAGGCCGCCCACTCCTCTCCGGCGAGCGCGAGCATGAGTGTCAGCTCCGTAAGCCACCCCCGGAGCCGCAGCGTCCCTCCGATGGCCGCCTTTCCCTCCACGACCCCCGCCGGCGAGCAATGCGTCTCGGTCATGGCAACCTCTATGCGTGAGTCTCCTGCACCCCTCCCTTTCATTATGTTTATTTTATGGTTAGATATGTGTATATTAAATTATGAGTGTATGTTCGTAATTATATATGTAGTGTGTTTGTAATTATGTGTATAAGTATATTATTTAATATTGTGCATTAATAATGGATTTGAATGTTAATAACATATATACATATATGTTAGCATGTATATATATGTATGTATATTAGTACATAATTATATATATGTATGTATGTGGGTATACGTGTATGTATGTGCATGTACTTATGTGTACGTGTGTCCGTGTGTGTTTGGTTGCGTGTTGCAGTGTTTTGGATTCGTTTGTTGAGATCTGGACCTGTTGCAGGAGACCTGGACCCGATCTAGATTTGTGCCGTTGTGGACCCGATATAATGGTGATTCGAAGACCGATCCATGGGATGATCCAGAGATCCGTACTAGTTCGTGCAATGAAGACCAGATGACGATTCGATTCCGAAACTGCGTCATTTCATGTGAGTGTTCGTTCTTGTGCATTTCCTTATTTACTGTTGTCGATATGCATTTACATGTTACACTTATCATTTTATGTGACTTTCTATTATATTTTACCAATTTAATTACTTGTATCACTTCATGAGATATCCATGATTGTTCATTTTAATTACATAGTTGATAAGAGCTTGTATCAGTATCATTTCATGTGTTGGTAGTTTGTCGTTGCTGGCTTAGGCCTAGTATTGATATACCGTAAACCGGACTTGACCTTGTAACTGATATAGCTGTGATAAATCTTAGAATGAATATACATGTTGATTTTGAGGTTGATGGATCCTTGAATGAGGTTAGAGAACTATATTATGTGAAGTGATTTTCAGTCATATTGTTTGATGACACATTTTAATGATAACCATTATAATAATATTATTTTTGGGTATTTTTAGGAATTTGTTTAGAGCCCTGATCATACACACCAACAAGTATAGTAGTCAACTTGCTCCTCCTATTAGTCGACTTGTACTTGTTATAGTCGACTTATCCCTTATTGATAGTCGACTAACCCAGTCCAAATCCTCTATACTGGTCGACTTGCTCTTACCCTAGTCGACTAACTCGTGTTCTGACTGCTGTTTTGGATTCTTATGGATTGAGAACTTTACATCTTAGTTATAATCTTAGTTATAGTTGGATGAATATGATTTTGAGGAATAAATATTGATAGAATTGACCTGACCTGTTAGATTTTAGATATATATCTGATATGTTGTTGACTTTGGGATCCTATGATTGACCTTGATAGAGCGAGAGTGTGTGATAATCTTGATCGAATTGAAGTATAAGGATTTGACTAGGTGTATCAGAACATATAGTATTGCAATTATTGAGATTCAGATATATCAGTGAATCAGAGGACGGGTATATCGATGACTCGAGGATTAGAGTAGATTGGTATGATGAGAGAACTGGTTATTGATTCATTAAACTTGTGGGTTACTGTACCGGATTACTTTGACATGAATTGATACTATGTTCATAATGACTATTGAAATTATAAGTTGGCAGATTCATTAATATTGTATTCAGTACAAGTATGAGATTTTGAGACGGATATATATATGAGATTGTATATTGACTAGAGATGTCTAGACTGTTACTGTATAATTCATGTTACTGAAAGTTACTGGGACAAGATTGTTTGACCGTAACACCCTGTACAGTCCTATTGTTCATCGTATACACGGTTACTGTTACTGTTCACCGTTACTGATATTGTTCACCGTGTATACGATTACTGATTGACTGTTACTGTACTGTTATCGTTATTGTCACTGTGTCGTCCCAGTGTTATAGGTAACATGAGTTATTGATTATTTTTACTAAATTCAATAATAAAGTAATTGAATAACTTACACCGGGATTGGAAAAATTGATGGAGGAGACAGCGTCTGTATTTTGGGTGGACCTAGGATACAGGTTACGCAGCCAACTGAGAGTTCCACTGCAGGGTTCCTGAGGGATGACTGACATCCCATCTGTACTGTTATTGTTCCACTGTGCATACAGTGAGATTACTGTTACTACTACTGACTACCTAGCGGTACGGCCTGGTTCAGCGCCAAGAAACTAAGGCCGTGGTTCCGGGTATGTACGGGACCCACCTAAAGCATGGACAATGTCTCTTCTATTAATTTCAATTAAGTTAGGATATCGATTGACACGTGTAGTAGGCGTAGTATGGGATGTGTCTATTACAGGTGACAATTGGTTCGTTAACATAATAAATGATAATAAACTGTTATAATGTATTGTGACAGACCGTAACCACCTGATTGTACATATAGATAAGTTATGATAGACATATGTTTGTACACATGACCAGAATTGTATACCAGACTAGTGACATGCTAGGTTACACATCTAGACATTAGTCGTTCCCCGTTATCATGACATCAGTTGTTGTTTACAGTTGTTTTACTTGTCTTTTATCTGCACGCTTTTCAAGTTATTATTATTTAGTTTCTTGTTTATCATGTTTTAGTTATCTTGTGTCTGCAGTTATTCTTGTTATTATTTTATACACATTGTTTATATGCACGAGTTCTCCTCTTTACACACACTCATCAGGTCACTTTCTGATGACCCTGAATTTGCACGTCCAGATATTGGACGCTTTGTTTCTATTATGCAGGTGTTCGATGAGACTGTACGCTTTGCGAGGATTTGGACTCTCTCCTTTTGATTCTGGTGTTCTTGCCTCTTTTTATTCATGTTTATATACTTTTCTTGATTCATGCATATCAGATTCAGTCTCTATTTGTATCATGCGTGAATGTTTATATGGGATATTGCAGTGATTATTGTTTGATTTTGGTTTGGATTTATAACTTGTTCAGGTTACTTTAGGCTTAGCGTGTATACGTGGGGTATTTTTCTTGCGTATATACGTCGCCGACTCTCATCGCGACTCCGTTTCCACGTATTTTGGGAAGCGGGGCGTGACAGATAATAAAATATATTTTTTTCAAAAAATATTTTCAATATTTAAAATGAACTTTAACATGCATCTTGTTCGTTTAAAGAACATATATCTCGTGTATCTTTCATTTCTAAATTAAGTTTTATATGTACAACAATCGATACTTTCCGGAAAGAAATATCAGAGCTTAAATGTAAGTTTGTCTCCTGAAAAAATAATGCTAATCAGATAGGAAGGCCCCATCATCTGTGAGAATGGAATTAGGGAAATATTTTCTCTCTCCTCCCTTTTATTTAATTGTGATTCATATTGAAAATATATTATTTTAAAAATTAATTTTATCCAAATGTTGCGTCCTCTGGACTACCATTACAATTTAAGAGTATTTTGAGGATCACGTAGAGGTGGAGGAAGGTGAATAGTTAATGCTAATCAAATTATACTGAAATTAAAAATAATTACACATCTCTAATTAAGACAATATGCAAGAATAATAAGCACAATTATAATAATATGAAGCAGGAGAAAGATAGAGCGAGCAAACTGTTGGTTTCTGCTTAATAGGAATCAATCTGACAACTAATCAAGATCACTGAAATATCAACAATCTAATTGGCCAGGTCGGCAAATATCAGGTGGGAGGTTTTTCGTTCAAAAGAACGTTCCTTAATTTAAGAACCACCTTTCAATTTCCTTCCTTGGTTAAACACCAATTAGACTGAATCTAAATCAGTCTCGATATACTGTAAAGTATATCCCCTGTATAAAGAACTTAATTTACTTATACAGTATTTGGAGTGAGGTACGCTTAGAGCGAATCTCCTTAAGACAATTACGTCCCCCGCACCGGTGCTAACGGGATAATGGACGCTGGTCTCCCAAGATACAACACTCCTTCACGGTATTTGGATAGCACTACCAAATCACCGTACGGTCGAACCGTAGTCAACCAGTACCTTCACAGGATCATTGAAGCAGCGGTACAAGGACAAATTTCGGATGAATATTTGCCTTTACTTTGGAGTAGCACCCACTGTTGAGGACGAAGGAAGGTTGAAGATTATTCTTCTTCAGAAGTCCCAGATTCAAACAACAATTTTATTAAAAGAATCTGTTGAATTTCCTGAGCCCTCTTTCAGAACGAATTTTGCAGAATCTCCTTTGGAAGTCGCTTTGGATTCTCACTTCTCGCTGGAAGTCGCTTTGGAACTCTACTTCCTAGTTCAGAACGCAGACTTGCTTCTGCTTCAGAACTCAGATAGAAAGAGAGAGAGAGTTGTTTGCTGTTGGTGTGTTTTCAATTGAGAATCTGGAGCGCTATTTATAGCGCTCCAGGAGGGGCCAACGGGTCCGAACCCAACGAAAGGTTGCTACCTTTCGACCCAACAGTCACAACTGTTGGCTGCCCAACTGACGCACCCAACAGTCACAACTGTTGGCAGTCCAACAGTCTTGGAGCGGGTCCGTTGGCGGTCGGTTCGGATCCGATAGCAAAGCGGGTCCGGTTTCGGGTAGCGGAGCGGTATGCTCGTAACCCATACCCGCAGACCCGATTCAAAAAGAACCAGGCCAGATAGGTAACCCGAACCCGAACCCGACCGAGACCGAGACCGAGCCCGGCCCGGCCCGGCACCAGCCGCAGCGGCGGCGCGCGCGCGCGCATGCCTGCATGTGCGGGCATAGTTCCCACTTTTTCGCGCGCGAAAACTCCAAGTACCCAAAGGGCACGCCATTTGTTCTCAACTTTCTCTATATATACACCACAAACTTCCATCCCAAGGCCAATGTGGGACTAAATGCTTTTAGCTATCTTTAGTCCCATTTGGCTTTGAATTAGGCAATCTTTAGACTTGAATATCTCATTCATTCGAAGTCGGAATTGAACATGTGAATATACCACGTTCATCCCCAATGGAAGGAGAACACACTCCAACCATCATCCAATTGATTCGATCAACGGATCTTGCCATAATTCAGCTCAAAGATTCGCTTTTATATTCTTCAATTCCAACAATCCCCCACAATGAATGGAGATTCAAGGAAATGACACACAAAGAGACTGACTCTATTGTGAAAGGTACTTGAGAAAAGAAACTGCATAAGGATAGGTGAACTAGGTCTTGAACCTTCCATAGCGAAAGCTTTATCGGACTTACTGACTAATCAGTGAACTAGGTCTTGAACTGTTAGCCGTTAGTGTAAGCCAAGTCAACAAGCTTCACACAGTGACTTTCCAAATCAACTTTGGTTCTCGGTTGTGTCCGTTTTGGCCCTGGACATTCTTAGTTTCAGAGAGTATCTTTAGGGAATAACAGCCTCCATAGAAATTCCCAAAGAGCCGACCCAACTCTATACTCACATAGGTGATGGACCTATTAAGAGTAGTCTACTCTACTCCACTTGTTTAGTAACAAGATATAGGCATCATTAAAAGCGTTAAGCTTATCCTTAATCCACTTGTAGAAAAGCACTTATGTGCACCTTAGGAATGGATTGGAGTCAAGCTCCCAAGTGCTTACTTGCTGAGTCAATCATAACTAGTTTTTCCTCTTGAACTTAGTCCGTGGGATCTCCAGTCGCTAAGTGAGGTTTCCATTAAGCTGACTCGGTAAGGTTAGGCTTTTAGACCCATTCCCCTCGATGCGCAGTTTATGCGATCTCCACTTAAACCTTTAGTAAGCGGATCCGCTAAATTATCTTTTGACGATACAAAGTCAATAGAGATAATTCCATTTGAGAGCAACTGCTTCACGGTATTATGTCTACGACGAATATGTCTAGACTTACCGTTGTATATAACATTTTGTGCCCTAGATATAGCTGCTTGATTATCGCAGTGTATACATATAGCGGGCACTGGCTTTTGCCATAATGGTATATCTTCTAAGAATTGTCGAAGCCATTCTGCTTCTTCTCCAGTCTTATCTAAGGCTATGAATTCCGATTCCATAGTGGAACGGGCAATACATGTTTGCTTAGAAGATTTCTAAGATACCGCTGCTCCTGCTAGAGTAAATACGTATCCGCTAGTTGATTTTGATTCCTCAGAATCTGCAATCCAATTAGCATCACTGTATCCTTCAAGTACAGGTGGATACTGTCCATATCTCAAGGCATATTCCTTGGTATGTGATACGTAACCCAACACTCGTAGTAGAACGGTCCAATGTAGATAACTAGGATTACTAGTGTATCTGCTTAACTTGCTTACAGCGTAAGCAATATCGGGTCTAGTGCAATTCATCAAATACATTAGACTTCCGATAATCTGAGAATACTCCAACTGGCGTATTCTAGTTCCTGTATTCTTATGAAGGTGGACGTGTGGGAGAAAAGGATTTGTATTCTCCTTTATCCCATGATCCTTGAATCTTTCTACCATCTTATCCACATAGTGAGATTGAGATAGACTGATTCCATCAGGTGTTCTGGTGATTTTAATTCCTAAAATTACATCAGCAACCCCAGATCTTTCATATCAAAACTGTTGGATAACATTCGTTTAGTGGACTTAATAATTTCAATATTAGTCCCAAGTATCAACATGTCGTCTACATAAAGACAAACAATGATACATGCATTTTCAACTATTTTAGTGTACACACACTTATCACATTCATTGATAGTGAATCCATCTTTGATCATGACACTATCAAATTTCTCATGCCATTGTTTTGGAGCCTGCTTTAAACCGTATAAGAATTTTACCAATTTACACACCTTGTGTTCTTGGCCCTTGACTTTAAATCCTTCTGGTTGCTCCATATATATCTCTTCATTTAATTCATCATTTAAGAATGCAGTCTTGACATCCATTTGATGGATATCTAAGTTATGCAATACTGCAATTGCAATCAACATCTGAATGGACGTTATTCTTGTTACTGGTGAATAAGTATCGAAGTAGTCAAGTCCTTCTTTTTGTCGATAACCCTTGGCTACTAATCTAGCCTTGTACTTATCGATAGATCCATCGGGTTTTAATTTTCGTTTGAAAATCCACTTACACCCAATTGGTTTACTGCCAGGAGGCAAGTTTACCAATTCCTAAGTATGATTACTTAGTATGGATTCTATTTCGCTATTTATAACTTCTTTCCACATTTGTGCTCTGAGGTTGACATAGCCTCTTTAAATGTTTGAGGCTCGCTTTCAATAGCGTATGCTATGAAATCTGAACCAAAAAATTTTGAGATTCTAGATCTCTGACTTCTTCTTGGTTCAGTTTCCGCATTAACAATTGGTTCCTCGGGGCTTTCGTCCCTGAACGCCATCTCGTGTGTTCTTTTCTCAGAAGTCTTATCTGCTTCCCGTTTGTATGGAAAGATGTCTTCAAAGAACACAGCATCTCTAGATTCGATAATCATGTTTACATGAATATCTGGTATCTCTGATTTATGAAGCAAAAATCTGTAGGCACTACTATTCAAGGCATAGCCTATGAATATGCAGTCCATAGTTTTTGCTCCCAACTTAGTCTTTTTAGGTAATGGTGCCAGTACCTTTGTAAGGCACCCCCACATTTTGAGGTAATGGTAGGAAGGTGTTCTTCCATGCCATAACTCGAATGGTATTAGACCAAGTTTCTTGTGGGGTACTCTATTTAGAATATAATTTGCAGTTAATAGAGCTTCCCCCCACAAGTTCTGCGGAGCTCCATAACTTACGAGCATGGAATTTACCATCTCCTTCAAAGTTCTGTTCTTCCGTTCAGCAATTCCATTTTGCTGAGGAGTATATGGTGCTGTTGTTTGATGTATTATACCAAAACTAGCACATAACTCACTAAAATCATTTGATTTATATTCTCTGCCTCTATCGGATTTTAGAATCTTGATTTTCTTGTTGAGTTGATTCTCAACTTCGGCTTTATATGTTATAAACATATTTATTACCTCATCCTTACTGTTTAAAAGATACACATAACAGTATTTTGTACAGTCATCAATAAAAGTAATGAAATACTTTTTACCGCCTCTAGTTGGCATAAACTTCAAATCACACAGATCGCTATGAATTAACCCTAAAGGTTCTGTTTTTCGATCAATTGAGTGAAATGAATTTTTCGTCAACTTGGCCTCAACACAAATCTCACACTTGCGAATTTCTTCCAAGTTGAGTTTAGGAATATATCTCAGATTAGACAAGTTCTTTAGTGACTTGTAATTTACATGCCCTAATCTAGCATGCCATAAAATAGAAGACTCAAGCAAATAAACAGAAGAATTTCCTTTATTTATAAGTTTCGGGTACAAATACACAGACTTTTTATCTACCACTGCAATATTGGCTTTAAAAAGTCCATCAACAAGATAACCCTTTCCCACTACATCCCTCCCTTAGTAAGTACTAATTTTTCTGATTCAAAAACCATTCTAAATCCTTTCTTACTAAGTATTGATCCGGAGATCAAATTCTTGCGGATGTCTGGAACATGAAGCGCATCGTTAAGAGTGAGCTCTTTTCCCGATGTCCACTTCAGGATGACCTTGCCCTTTCCTTCAACCTTTGAGGAAGCTGAATTACCCATGAATAGTTGCTCATCTTACTCTAGTATTTGATATTCAGAGAATAATAATTTCTCCGAGCAGATGTGTCGAGTAGCTCCAGTGTCTACCCACCAATCCTTGTTATTGGTTGTCAGATTCACTTCTGACACCACAGCTGAAAGACTTGGTGATTCATGGTTGGTCATGTTCGCCTGTGGGTGGCTCTTCTTGTTCTTTTTGAGACGGCTGCGACATTCATTAGCCTTATGCCCTTCTTTGTTGCAGATGTAGCAGGTTCCTTTGAATCACATGCTTTTACCGTCTTGGGCCTTGCCTTTGTACCCCTGGGAAGTCTTCTTCCGCTTTAGCCTTTGGAAGTAGACGCTTTCCCCTTTGAGTCCTCGATTACATTGGCTTTAGCTTCGTAGGAGTTCTTGCTGCTCCTTTTCTCGGACTTGCGGTTGTCCTCCTTGATACGAAGCCTCACAAAGAGATCTTCCAACTTTAGCTCCTTTCGCTTATGCTTCAGGTAGTTCTTGAAGTCTCTCCACGCAGGTGGGAGTTTCTCCACGATAGTTGCAACCTGAAAAGTTTCAGGAAGAATCATACCTTCGGCTTCTATCTCGTGCAAGATAAGTTAGAACTCTTGCACCTGACTGATTACAGTCTTACTATCCACCATTTTGTACTCCAGAAATCGTCCTACGACGAACTTCTTGGTACCAGCATCCTCAGTCTTGTACTTGTTGGCCCAAAGGCCATTATCCCAGTTATTTTGATGATAATAAAACATATTTAGTTATGTATTTAATATTTTTGTTTAAAAGGATTTCAGGTTCAAGAACAGGTTTTTGACGGCTCCGCTAAAAGACTCA
Organism: Agave tequilana; assembly: GCA_038442645.1. Classification (NCBI taxonomy): domain Eukaryota; kingdom Viridiplantae; phylum Streptophyta; class Magnoliopsida; order Asparagales; family Asparagaceae; genus Agave; species Agave tequilana. The sequence continues at coordinate 122,254 of JAVJIF010009463.1, forward strand.
CAAGTTTGGACGTCGCAAAAATGAAGATTCCTAAGCTATGCACAACTAGGATGCTTCGGGATCAAGATGATGATGTGAAGTTCTAGACAAGATCAAGAAGACAAAGAAACAAGATTTGTATTTTTATTTTTATTTTAGATATTTTGTCAAAGCTAGATATTAGAAGTAGAGCTATGGGATTATCACACACACACCTCTTAGTTAGGTTCATGGCTTCAAAAAGATTTTCAAATTCCATTTCCAACTTAGTTCTAAAGAGAACATATTTTGAAAATAAGTTTTAGAAAGAAAATAGTTTTGGAAAAACAATTTTATGGAAAAACAAGTTTTTATCAAAAGGATTTTTTTATCAAACTATTTTAACATGATAGAAGTATGACACATGCTCATACTCTATGTTTTTACAAGTTACAAAATTTAACCCAAGTCCCAAAACCAAAAACCCAAAATTTCTGGTTCTGGAAGTTCTGTTTTTCAGAACTCACAGTGTAACGCCCCGATCCCGGCGATACGGGGACGTCACTGCAACGTATATACGTAGGTCAGAACTACCCTCCCGTATATACGCTAAGCATCAGTACAAACAAGAATCAGAGTACGGAAGCAAATGGTGCATTATACATTCCAACACATATATACAATTACAGAATTATCACCAGTAGTGATCTAACATTACATGAATATCATATCACTAATATGCGCAAATGCGGGAATACAAGCAGATGTACAAGAGTAAAACAGCATAAAGGTACTCACGAGTTTAAAAAGGAAAACTCGAGAGACTCACAGGGGGGCCTGGAAGGATGTGGCTCAGGACGGTCGGCTGGAGGTCCACGCTACCGCTGCGCTACTCTGATCAGCAAAGGGAGAAATCCACACGCTCCGGGCTCCAGGACCTGGACGTGAGAATCCAGGGGAGTCAAATGATACTCCCCAGGCGAGTGTAGAAGCAAAACCAAGTGGTGAAGCAGGGTGAGCACAATAATGCATATATCAAGTGATATCAAGTAGGAAATACTCAGGAGGCAGATAGGATAGAGCAGGTAAGAATAGATATGGCATGTAAATCATAAAACAGGAAATCCGAATAAAACCAATCCGAGCTACCAGGTAGTTATAACATAATACTCATAAAACAGGAAATCCGATATAAAGTCCCGAAGAATCAAATACGGTAAGACACATCACAGATTCATAGCCGTTTAAGTTGCAGGCTTTGGTATGCGTCCCATTCCACATACCTCTACTTACAACTTAAAGAGCCGGTTATTATGACACTTTATTATACTCGTCTAACCCATATATCTCGGTATGTGTCTCGGTGTACGGCCAACTCACATACATCCATATATAAGCAAGTCGAGGTTGTTATTGGAAACAGCGGTTGTATCAACGAACTATGTTTACAGTGGGTCCCGTGCATACCCGGGACCACGGCCCAGGATTGTTCCGTTGCTTGAAGACGGAACCTGCCGCAAGGCTAAACAGGAGGGACTTATGTATGCCCTTGTCATGACAGTAAACAGGAAAGGGAGAAAGCACTCCCCTCGGTCCCCTGGAGTACCACAGGTAAGACCGGATATATAGTGCACAACCTAATGCCACTGTAAACACGAACACATATCGATATCCGCATGTTTCCCCCGACCCAATACAAGTTGGTCCATTTTAAGATTCAATAGTTTAATTATCACTTTACGGGACTAATCAGGAATTAGGCATGATCAGGAAAATAGGAGTACATAAGTACAACATAGTCAGGTCACTGCATGTAAAGCAGGAAAACAAGTCACTGATCATGATACAGGATAATAAGTTAAGTTCCCGTAAGAATGATAATCACAAGTCAAGTATATCATGCTGGGTGTAAAGTGATAGCATGACAGGATGATGATAATTAACAAGCAACCAAGCATATAAGAGATTGATAGTAATCAGGTGGCAAGTTATGTCAAGAGATTGATAATAGTCTGGGTAAGTCAGGTCATACCAATAGGGTCTTGCCATAGAGCATGCCAAGTGGTCAGGTGATAACACACTAGATGTCAGGTGATATACATATGTCAAATGGTGGCACATAACTAACAGGTCTAAAGTAATGCCAAGTGGTAATATAAAAGTAAGGACCCAAAGTCCAACAAGTCCAACGACCACGAAGGGTCGGCCACGCATAGCATAAAGCAATAAAAGATATAGAACATGAAATAAAATACATGAAAGCTAAAGCGAGAACATGCGCATAATCAATGAAATAAGAAGTAAGAGGGTAGCGAGTGAGAACACTCGCCTGAGTCACCAATATACCGAAATATCCGAAATCCACGGAAGCTCGGGATGCGCCATAACCTGTGATATAAATATGTGGAGTGAGAAAGAAGGTAGGGTAGGTGATGTTTGTCAAGTGACAAGTCATGTGAACCTATATGTGATGTAAGTCTAAAGGGTAAGGTTCATATTCAAGAAAGAAATCAACTAAGACAGGTAGGCAAGGTTAGTCGACTAGGATGGAAGAGTAGTCGACTAATAGTGGAGTTAGTCGACTAACAGTCTGGTATAGTCGACTAGAACTGGGTTCCAGAGAGTTTGGGTTTCTGTTTCAGGGAAAGTCAGTCGACTAGATTAGAAGGGGTAGTCGACTAATAGGAGGGTCAAGTCGACTAACAGATACTTAAGTCGACTAAGTCTGAGATACAGAGAGTTGGGGTTTCTGTCTCAGGATAAATTAGTCGACTAGGGAAGAATGGGTAGTCGACTAATAGTCTATAGTCGACTAATAATATAGTCAAGTCGACTAGGGCCGAGAGTTAAGGTTTCTGGTTTCAAGCAAGGTTAGTCGACTAGGGTAGAATAGTAGTCGACTAATAGTGGAGCTAGTCGACTAGGAAAATGGGTAAGTCGACTAATACTGTGTTTCCAGGAAAGGTTAAGTTTCAGCTAAGGGTTTCTAGTCGACTAGGTTCTAGGTCAAGTCGACTAATCGACTGGAAACAGCATACAGAACAGGTTTTCTAGGGTTTGTGTTTGATGGCTAAAAATATGATTTTGATGGCATAATTGAACATGATATGTGAACTTAAGCATGCTAAGAAATAACCAAGTCTTGGTGAGTGAAATACTCACAAGGATGGGTTAAATCTGAAGCTTGATCCAAGGGAAGAGGTGTTGGCTTCAATCCACCACTTGATGTTGAAGCTAGGGTTGAAGAACTTGTTCTTGGAGTTGCCTATGGAGTGATGGTTGAAGTTGAGCTCCCTTGATGAAGCCCTAGTTGAATCCTTAGAGACCTTGAGGTGAAGGTGAAGAGGTTGGGTGTTCTCTTGGAGCTAGGGTTTGTTGAAGAGGAAGAAGGAGAGTTTGGGAGAATTCTTCTCTTGGTGAAGAAATGAGAAAAGGGTGATTTGCAAATGTATAGGAATTTATATGTAGGGATCTTTTGTAAAGGGAGTGGGATTAAAGTGGATGTGAGGGGTTTCCTTGCAAAAATGTGGGGGTGAGGTGTCCCTCCCATTGCCACTTGGCCGGCCATGGGGAGGAGAGAGAGTTAGTGGGGTTAGGTGAAGTGGTGAGTGGGAAATGAGGTGGCACATGAGGTGGAAAAGGAATTTTGCAAATTTTGAAAAAATGTCCGAAATTCAAGTATCTCGGATTGGTCTGGAAATTTTACCAAAAATCAAGAAAAATATTTGAAGACTCATGGTGAAATTCGTTTGAAGAAATACTGTATAGATTTTTAATTAAAAATCCCGGAATCAGTTATTTACCGACTCCGAAAGAATTTTCATAAATTTATAAAATCCTCAGAAAAAGAATTTAGGTAAGAAATAGGATTCTAAGAAATAAAGTCTAAAGAACCATCATGAAATTCTAAGCCGTTTGTAAAATAAAAATCCTGGAATCGGTCAGCGGTACTGGCCGACACCGGTTTTGAAGAAATTCCTTTTAATCCAAGAAAATTCCAGAAAATCATATAAAATCTAAAATATTGGAAAATAATATTTAAAACTGAAATCGGTCAAATCTAATTATCAGAATGTCCAAACCGAGCAATACTCTGGGATCGGGCCTTCGGTTCAAACTAAGGTTGACTCCGAATCCACGAATCCAAATCCAAGACAAAACAATCATATAAAGAATTCATAATACAAAATAAATACAGAAGGTAAATCGAAAAATACGATCGAAAAATCTGAACACGCAACTAAGTACGTATTCCGGGAATGGGGTATTACACACAGTAACCGGTCGACCGGCCCGGTCGACCGATGTGCACAATACTGTGCACGTCTATATCAGTCGACCGACCCGGTCGACCGATGTACACTTGCTTTCACAGGAGTTTTCGGTCGACCGACCCGGTCGACCGATGAACCCCAACGGTCATATTTTTGACCGTTGGCGGTCGACCGACCCGGTCGACCGGACTCTGTCAAAAGTTCTGACAGATCCAACAGCTATTTTTTCTGACTGTTTTTCTTTTTGGGATTTGATTCCAACGAATCTCTTAGGATGTTTTTGACCCCTATAAATAGGAGGTCACTTCAGTTGATATGACTAACAATTTTAGAGCCATCAAGAATATTTTTACAAGAGATTTCTAAAGATTTCCAAGCTCTTCCTTTTAGACAAGTTTTTCTCTCAAAAGCCAAAATTCCAATCACCCATCTTGAAGCCTACATCTCTACTTCTCTCTAGCTTAGCACTACACAATCCCATATATCTACATCTACATATTTGGTTCTAGGATTGTGCTTAGTGAGCTTTTGTAAAGTGATCAAGTGTTGATCACTCTTTTCTTACTTGAGTGAAGTTGTAGAGGCATCGGCCTCAAGGCGAGCTAGTGTGCTCAAGGTGGTGTTGCGGCATCACGAGAGACGGACAAGTGTGTCCTTGTATTGTTGATCCGGTGGGATCCTCAATAGTGGAAATCCTTCAAGTGTGAAGGCGGGGACGTAGAGCGTGGCTCGAACCTCGGAAACAACTCCTTGTGTTTGCGTTTGATCAAATCTCTCTAAACTCTATCTCTTTATTACTGTAACACCCCGTTCCCGGAATACGTACTTAGTTGCGTATTCGTATTTTTCGATCGTATTTTTCAATTTACTTCCTATATTTGTTTTGTATTATGAATTATTCATATGGTCGTATTGTCTTGGATTTGGATTTGTGAACTCGGAGTCAGCCTTAGTCTGAACCAAGGACCCGATCCTAGAGTATTGCTCGGTTTGGACATTCCGGTATTCCGATTTGACCGATTTCAGTTTTAAACATCATTTTCCAATATTCTAGATTTTCTATGATTTTCTGGAATTTTCCTCAATTAAGTTGAAAATCTTCAAAACCGGTGTCGACCAGTACTGCTGACCGATTCCCGGATTTTTAATTTACAAACTAATTGGAATTACTAAAAGTGTCTTTAGACATTATTTCTTAAAATCACATTTCCTATCTAAATACCTTTTTCTGAGAATTTTATGAATTTATGAAAATTCCACTGGATTCGGTATCGGCCAGTATCGCTGGTTGATTCTAGGATTTTTTAGTTTACGACCGGGATTGAATTTCTGGATTCCGCTTTCACTTTATTTCTTAAAATCATATTTTCTTCTTTAATACATTTTTTGGGATTTTTCAGAATTTATCAAAACCCGGCCGACCCGGTGTAGACCGGTATCGGCGGTTGGCTTCCGGATTTTTAATTTGAAAACGGGATTTTATTTTGAAAAACCGATTTCATATTATTCCTCAGGATGACGTTTTCTACCTCCGGGTATTTTGGGGATTTTTCTGGAACAGTCGATATTTCGCGACCATATTATAATATTATATTTAATCTATTCTTTTCTTTCTTTCTTTCCTTTTCCTTCCCTCCACTGATCCAGCCATTCCCCCACGTGGGAGACACCACTCCCCCCTCTCTCATTAATTCCCTCTCCCATCACCAATCACTATCACTCTCTTTCTCCTTTTCTTTTTCTTTTCTTTCCTTTTTCTTTTCTTTCCTTCTTCACTTTTTCTCTCTTCTTCTTCTTCTTTTTCTTCTTCTCCATGATGGCCGACGCCCAAGCAAGCCACCACCGGAGCCATCACCGCCGGCCACCCTAGGCCGGCCACCACCCCTTCTTCCACAACTCCTCTCCACACCAACACCATCTTCAATCTCAACCAACCACCAACAACCTTCAATTTCCACCAAACCCATCCACAATCCACTTCCATCTTCTCCAAAATTCTCCCTCACCACCATCAAATTCTCCCCTTTAACTACTCCATCACCACCTCCTCCACCTTCTCCAACTTCCCAACACCACCAATCACCACAACAACCACCACCAAAGAAACCCACACCCTCCTCCTCCACCCGGGCGCGCGCGCGCGCGCCCTTCACCCCGGCGGCGGCGCCGCCGCCGGCAGGCCGCCGGCGCCGGCCGTGGCCGGCCGGCCACCCCACTCCTCCTCCTTCTTCTTTTTTTTTCATTTCTTTCTTTCCTTTTTCCTTTCATTTCATTCCCTAAATAAAAAGATTCCCCTCTTTCCTAAAATACCCCCATCCTCTTTCTAAAACTACTTCCCTCTATTTACATCAATACCCCACTCCTTTAAATCCCAATTTTATTTCAAAATACACCTCATTTTCTCTCTCTTTTCCCTACAACTTTCTCTCTCTCCTCCCTAAATTCTCTCTCTCCTCAACTCCCTGTCTCTCTTTGTGACTTGCCGACGCGGATCTAACCCCCGCGTGCGGGCTCCCTCTTTGTAACGCGACCTTCGCGTTATTGTATCGTCACGACGCGAGGCTAATAACCGCGTCTGTGATCCCCTCGTGCTAGCGCGATGCGGACCCCACGGCCGCGTCCGCGTTTCCCTCGTGCCCTGATTTGAACGCGGGCCTCGATCCCCGCGTTTGTGGTGTCTTCACAACGCGATTCCCGCGTTTGTGATTCCCGCGTCCGCGTTCTTCTCCGTTGGCAAGACTTAGGGCCGGTACCCTCCTTTTGGATTGGGGCCGAACATCCCTTCGTCGGGCACAACAAAGGAAGCACCTTTCCTCCTCTCTGTTTGTTTCCTAACGCGGGCCTCCAACCCCGCGTTTGTGGCATCTTCGCAGAGCGATCCCCGCGTCTGCTCTTCCCCGCGTCTGCTATTTCCGCGACGCGACTCCCGCGTCTGCGACCCCCGCGTCTCACTCGCATAACCCGCGTCTCCGAGTCTCTTTCTCTCTCTAAGTTTCTCCCTCTTCCTCTCTCTAACTCTTTCTCTCTCCTCTTCACTTTCTCCCTCTAAACATTTATATATATTATTATATTTATGGCGCGTGCGCGAGTTCCATGGATTCAGAGTTTTCGGCTTTCCGGTGATTTAGGCGAGTGTTCTCGCTCTCGCCTCCATTTGGGTCGACATATATTTTATTCCCTGTTTCCATGTATTTTGTATTGGGCTGAGTCCCTGTATCTGTGTATGGCCGAGTGCCAATCTCTGGACATGTATTGCTCTGTGACGAATGCTTGTACTAGGGTAGTTTCCTTCTTGTACATATACCCTGCCTGTGATGTATTGTACTGCCTTATACCATACTTGGCTTCCGGACCCTTCAACCTCCGGTCACTCACTATCTCGAAAGAGAGGTGATTGGGACCGGCAGGTCTCTCAGTTCAGCCTCCGGTCCCTCACTGTCTCGGAAGAGGCGTGATTGGGATCGTCAGGTTTCTCAGCTCCGCCTGGTTATCATGATCAGCGTTCAGCGCTTTACCACTAGATTCGTCTAGGCGAGTTGCTGCCGGATTTACCGCTCGTACTTCAGTCGAGTCGTCCCGGTAACCTCGCCAGACGCTCCAGTGTTAAATACTGTTTGCTGTCTGTACTTCCAGCTTGCTCAGCTCCGCTTGTTTGTGCTCAGCTACTATTCTACCCCATGCCATTACTTCATGCCCGACACCTGTCTATACTACTTGTCGTTTTCATATTACTTTTAACACATGTATATCACCTGTCAGCTGATTGTTATCATCTAACACTTGACATGCTACTATTTGGCAAGACCTCCTGGTTATGACATGACTTGCCACCGGACTAATATCAATCTCTTGACATGACTGGTTACCTGTCTAATATCATCATCCTGTCATGCTATCACTTGACACCCAGCATGATATACTTGACCTGTGATTATCACATTTACGGGAACCCTGTCTTGTTATCCTGTACTATGTACAGTGACCTGATATCCTGTATCATGATCAGTGACCTGTTATCCTGTATTATATACAGTGACCTGAACTCCTGAATTCCTGATCATGCCCTGCTCTTGTTATTCCCGTAAATTGATAATTAACCTAATAAATCATAAAAGGAACAACTTGCATCGGGTCGGGGGAAACATGCGGCTATCAATATGTGTTCGTGTTTACAGTGGTATTAGGCATGTTGTGCAACTAAAACTTCCGGTCTGACCTGTGGGCCTCCAGGCAACCGAGGGGAGTGCTGGCTCCCTCCTCCTGAATCATGATAAGGGCATACATAAGACCCTCCTGAATCGCCTTGCGGCAGGTTCCGTCACCAAGCAGCGGAACATCCTGGGCCGTGGTCCCGGGTATGTACGGGACCCACTGTAAACATAGTTCGTTGATACCCCCGCTGGTTTCCAATAACAACCTTGCTTTACTCGGATATGGATCTATGTGTGCTGGGACGCTAGTTCACATAGCTAGATATCAGGGTAAGGCGAGTAATAATAAAGTGTCTAATAACCGGCTCTTTAAGTTGTAAGTAGAGGTATGTGGAATGGGACGCATACTGAAGCCTGCAGCTTAAACGGCTTTGAATCTGTGATATGCCTCATCATATTTGCTTGTACTGGTTTTTTATCGGATTTCCGGTTTTATGAGTATTATTATATTAACTGCTCATGCCCTGCTTTATTCCTTGTATCCACCTGACTCCTGTTCATTATCTTATCATGCCCAGAGTACAATTGGATTGTATGTGCTTGGATTATGGAAACATAAGATAAAGGTATATAGATGAGGGTTTCCTTGTTTGGATTATTCCTTCGACGTACTAGTCTTATGGAGCCGTGATCTGAAACCATACAATCAGATTTGCTCGTCCTCGGCTATACTTGGTCTTATCGCTTTACATGTGCTTACCCTTGCTCGCCACCTGGCATTGTATCACCACTCGCCTGGGGAGTATTATCTGACTCCCCTGGATTCTCATGTCCAGGACATGGAGCTTGGAGCGTGTGGATCCTCCCGGTTGCTGATCTAAGAGGCGCGGCTGAAGCGTGGATCTCCAGCTATTCGTTCAGGACTCTTTTCTTCCAGGCCCCCTGTATGCCTCCCGAGTTTTCCTTTAGTAAACTCGTGAGTGCCTTTTTACTGTTCACTCCTGTACATCCCTTGTATTCTCGCAATTGCGCCATTCTGGTGATGTAATATTATTGTAATATCGGATCACCTCTGGTGATAACTTTGTAATTGTACTCATATGTTGGAATGTATAATGCACCACTTGCTTCCGTACTCTGATTCTTGCCTGTACTGATGCTTAGCGTATATACGTGAAGGTACTTCTGACTTGCGTATATACGTTGCAGTAATGTCTCCGTATCCGCCAGGATCGGGGCGTTACAGGTTGGTATCAGAGCTTAGGCTCTCACCTCCTCAGTACGTCCAGATGGCAAATTAATGGTAAAGGAATTTGCAACTGGAATGCATGAGTCTTGGTTATACAATCCAACTACAAGTACAAAGTTATCCATTCTCTCTTGATAATCTTATCCTTGAATTCTGAAGTTCTCCCATCCTTTCATACTTCAGTTTCTTGTTATTCTTGGACCAACTCGGACATGAAAAGATGGGGAAATCATAACGGTTCTGGTTCTTCCTAGGGTAACCCTAACAGAGAAAATCTTGATTTGAGACTATTTCTGCAAGATATGATGAGACACGATCAAGTACAGACGAAGGTCCCGCACCAAGGATCATTGGTTGCACTCCGGGAACAGAAGCCAGGCGACATGTTGGATTTCAGGAAATTACAGCCGGCAATCTTTTCAAGCATGGAGAAGCCCTGGATACATAGCAGTGGTCAGTAAACCTGATGGGTCTTCTAAGTCAACTTGGGTCCCTGACGAGAACTAGGTGAAAATGATCAAATACAGTTAGAAGATGTAGCCTGGATGTAGTAGTTGGCGGAAGCAGCGAGACTGGGAAGCCCAACACTTGGGACTAGTCCTCGAAGGATTTCTATAGGAAGAATGATTTATCAAATTGTGGTAGGGGGATTGGATTGTAAATAAGTACACTGCAAAATTCCTAAGGCAAAGTCGGTCGGTGTTTTACATGGTGGCCGATAAGGAGAACCGAGCAAGCAATATCTTAAGTGAGAAATGAAGATGAAGAGCAGGATGTTTCTTATCCCCAAGCAGCCCAAGGAGTATTCTCAAGTTCTTTAGTCATCATCCGGGAAGTGGAATGGACCCAGAGGAGAAAGATTAGGATGAGTTGCAGATGAAGTTGGTAAAGAGACCCTCTTAATTGATGGAAGTAAAGGCTCAGACAGGCCTCTGGACGCCCTACTAGCTAAGCCATCCCTCTAACCCTGCCCACAACATATGACGGTGGATATTGTCTGGAGCTGGGCATCTACAACACAACCACCAGAAAGGCTATGAATTATGTCATACACGGGTTCAGAGATTAGTTGAAAGGTGACGGTCTGTTCAAGGAAGCAGAGAACATTACACCGATCAGATCAACCCATCCAGTATCACCGTCGTGAGGGAATCTAGGACCTACTGTCAGAATAACCTCGCTTCATCCCCAGCATCCAGCATGGAGTCGTATACAAAGGAGACTAAGAGTTAGGGCACATGGTGAAGGGAAGCAAACATATGATCTGACTGAAGGGGAAGTCAGGATGCTCAAGATGATGGAGTAAGAACAGAAAGGGTGTTCGATATCTGAAGGAGGAATCCTTGAAGTACTGACCGTAATTATTATCCCCATTTTAATATGTCCCGGAGTTGGTAAATTCTCTATATCATATCCTCCTCATTGTCCTATCACCTTCAATCCTGCTCCGTCCTATTTTTCTCCTTATTTCGTGATTCCTATCTCTTCTATTTTGCTATTCTGGTTTTTTATAATCTTTGTAATCCTTATGCCAACTTAAGATATGTGTTGACTAGTGAGGTGACAGCAGGGCAGATATGGTTCGTTCTCATTATGTTCTGGCATTCCTTGACTCTGGTATATCACACTATCTTATATTGGGCAGATCTTCGGTCTTGCGTTGTATTCTTATAATTATGGATACATCATGGGAGGCTAGTGCATCAAGCAGAGTAGTCGTCACTTATATAGTCAAATAGATTGCATCATTTCATGAGGAGTGTCAGTATATAACAGTGATTCAGAATCAGGACTTCTGGCAGACAGAGTTATGGTATTTTCTATTTTTATTTCTCTAATAGCGATCATGATTTCTTGGACTATGTTCATGGAACTCGGGTATTCTCAGAGCTAATCTGCAGTCAAGTTACTATTTAGAAGACAGAATTCGAGACTCGTTTCTATTCTTGTGATTTCTTGATCATATTCTCAGAGCCAATAACTCCTGGCAGTTTTTATTGATTTGATGGACCAAAGGCTCCGCTAGCCTCGCTAAGCGAGGGTCGTGTTCTAGTCATCCGTGAACCTAACCAGGTGTGAGTTTCGCTGCACCCTGGTGCTTAGCATTTAGTGTTGTGTTACGCGCTGACTTCGCCGCGTGAGCTTCGCCAAGTGCGAACCTCGCAGGGCGTTAGCTTCGCTGCACCCTAATGCTTAACACCTGAGCTGTGTTACGCGGTAGCCTCACCTAGGCTTGGCTTTGTCCGTGGCTAGTTCCTTCAGTGCTTAGCACTCTAGCCCGTTCCTCGGATTTCTTCTGCCTAGCGTGCTTTCATGGACCCGCGGAACAAGGTTTTATCGCTGTATCTGAGCTATCGCCATGATCCTTGTCAATGACCCATTCCACCAATCTTGCAAGGCTCAGATATTTTCTTCCTGTCTCATCTGCAGTCGGTTTATCATTCATAAGTCAGTATTCCGAATTCTTCACAGTTATTTTATATTCTTGGCTACGTCTTTCAGAGTTAGCAAAGCCCAGTAAGCAGCCCGTCAGTGATTCTACTGCAAAAGGATAACATCTTACTATGCAGGGTTTTATATTATATTATGGACTTCAGCACTATGGATTTCATTAGCTTTAGCTCACAGTCTGATCGAAGTATTATTGATTATCTTACCAAGTCAGCTCACTTTATATTGTTCAGAATGGGTTAGTCCTTTGAAGTTCTGGCAGTGTTCTTTTATAAGCAGACATCAAATCAGTATTATTATGGCACCGTCAGAGGATGTATATATACGGCAGAAGTGCAGAGATGCTTTAGTCCTGAGTGAGCCGTTTAGACAATCTGGGAGATCAGCTCATAGTTATTCATATCTTGATTGGCATAATTCTCATTCCTATCTTTTTGTGTTCATTTCACCCCTTATCGAAATTGCGAGGACGCAATTTTTTGTAAGGTGGATGGAGTGTAACACCCCGTTCCCGGAATACGTACTTAGTTGCGTATTCGTATTTTTCGATCATATTTTTCAATTTACTTCCTATATTTGTTTTGTATTATGAATTATTCATATGGTCGTATTGTCTTGGATTTGGATTTGTGAACTCGGAGTCAGCCTTAGTCTGAACCAAGGACCCGATCCTAGAGTATTGCTCGGTTTGGACATTCCGGTATTCCGATTTGACCGATTTCAGTTTTAAACATCATTTTCCAATATTCTAGATTTTCTATGATTTCTGGAATTTTCCTCAATTAAGTTGAAAATCTTCAAAACCGGTGTCGACCAGTACTGCTGACCGATTCCCGGATTTTTAATTTACAAACTAATTGGAATTACTAAAAGTGTCTTTAGACATTATTTCTTAAAATCACATTTCCTATCTAAATACCTTTTTCTGAGAATTTTATGAATTTATGAAAATTCCACTGGATTCGGTATCGGCCAGTATCGCTGGTTGATTCTAGAATTTTTTAGTTTACGACCGGGATTGAATTTCTGGATTCCGCTTTCACTTTATTTATTAAAATCATATTTTCTTCTTTAATACATTTTTTGGGATTTTTCAGAATTTATCAAAACCCGGCCGACCCGGTGTAGACCGGTATCGGCGGTTGGCTTCCGGATTTTTAATTTGAAAACGGGATTTTATTTTGGAAAACCGATTTCATATTATTCCTCAGGATGACGTTTTCTACCTCCGGGTATTTTTGGGGATTTTTCTGGAACAGTCGATATTTCGCGACCATATTATAATATTATTATTTAATCTATTCTTTTCTTTCTTTCTTTCCTTTTCCTTCCCTCCACTGATCCAGCCATTCCCCCACGTGGGAGACACCACTCCCCCCTCTCTCATTAATTCCCTCTCCCATCACCAATCACTATCACTCTCTTTCTCCTTTTCTTTTTCTTTTTCTTTCCTTTTTCTTTTCTTTCCTTCTTCACTTTTTCTCTCTTCTTCTTCTTCTTTTTCTTCTTCTCCATGATGGCCGACGCCCAAGCAAGCCACCACCGGAGCCATCACCGCCGGCCACCCTAGGCCGGCCACCACCCCTTCTTCCACAACTCCTCTCCACACCAACACCATCTTCAATCTCAACCAACCACCAACAACCTTCAATTTCCACCAAACCCATCCACAATCCACTTCCATCTTCTCCAAAATTCTCCCTCACCACCATCAAATTCTCCCCTTTAACTACTCCATCACCACCTCCTCCACCTTCTCCAACTTCCCAACACCACCAATCACCACAACAACCACCACCAAAGAAACCCACACCCTCCTCCTCCACCCGGGCGCGCGCGCGCCGCCCTTCACCCCGGCGCGGCGCCGCCGCCGGCCGTGGCCGGCCGGCCACCCCACTCCTCCTCCTTCTTCTTTTTTTTTTTCATTTCTTTCTTTCCTTTTTCCTTTTCATTTCATTCCCTAAATAAAAAGATTCCCCTCTTTCCTAAAATACCCCCATCCTCTTTCTAAAACTACTTCCCTCTATTTACATCAATACCCCACTCCTTTAAATCCCAATTTTATTTCAAAATACACCTCATTTTCTCTCTCTTTTCCCTATAACTTTCTCTCTCTCCTCCCTAAATTCTCTCTCTCCTCAACTCCCTGTCTCTCTTTGTGACTTGCCGACGCGGATCTAACCCCCGCGTGCGGGCTCCCTCTTTGTAACGCGACCTTCGCGTTATTGTATCGTCACGACGCGAGGCTAATAACCGCGTCTGTGATCCCCTCGTGCTAGCGCGATGCGGACCCCACGGCCGCGTCCGCGTTCCCTCGTGCCCTGATTTGAACGCGGGCCTCGATCCCCGCGTTTGTGGTGTCTTCACAACGCGATTCCCGCGTTTGTGATTCCCGCGTCCGCGTTCTTCTCCGTTGGCAAGACTTAGGGCCGGTACCCTCCTTTTGGATTGGGGCCGAACATCCCTTCGTCGGGCACAACAAAGGAAGCACCTTTCCTCCTCTCTGTTTGTTTCCTAACGCGGGCCTCCACCCCGCGTTTGTGGCATCTTCGCAGAGCGATCCCGCGTCTGCTCTTCCCCCGCGTCTGCTATTTCCGCGACGCGACTCCCGCGTCTGCGACCCCCGCGTCTCACTCGCATAACCCGCGTCTCCGAGTCTCTTTCTCTCTCTAAGTTTCTCCCTCTTCCTCTCTCTAACTCTTTCTCTCTCCTCTTCACTTTCTCCCTCTAAACATTTATATATATTATTATATTTATGGCGCGTGCGCGAGTTCCATGGATTCAGAGTTTTCGGCTTTCCGGTGATTTAGGCGAGTGTTCTCGCTCTCGCCTCCATTTGGGTCGACATATATTTTATTCCCTGTTTCCATGTATTTTGTATTGGGCTGAGTCCCTGTATCTGTGTATGGCCGAGTGCCAATCTCTGGACATGTATTGCTCTGTGACGAATGCTTGTACTAGGGTAGTTTCCTTCTTGTACATATACCCTGCCTGTGATGTATTGTACTGCCTTATACCATACTTGGCTTTCGGACCCTTCAACCTCCGGTCACTCACTATCTCGAAAGAGAGGTGATTGGGACCGGCAGGTCTCTCAGTTCAGCCTCCGGTCCCTCACTGTCTCGGAAGAGGCGTGATTGGGATCGTCAGGTTTCTCAGCTCCGCCTGGTTATCATGATCAGCGTTCAGCGCTTTACCACTAGATTCGTCTAGGCGAGTTGCTGCCGGGATTTACCGCTCGTACTTCAGTCGAGTCGTCCCGGTAACCTCGCCAGACGCTCCAGTGTTAAATACTGTTTGCTGTCTGTACTTCCAGCTTGCTCAGCTCCGCTTGTTTGTGCTCAGCTACTATTCTACCCCATGCCATTACTTCATGCCCGACACCTGTCTATACTACTTGTCGTTTTCATATTACTTTTAACACATGTATATCACCTGTCAGCTGATTGTTATCATCTAACACTTGACATGCTACTATTTGGCAAGACCTCCTGGTTATGACATGACTTGCCACCGGACTAATATCAATCTCTTGACATGACTGGTTACCTGTCTAATATCATCATCCTGTCATGCTATCACTTGACACCCAGCATGATATACTTGACCTGTGATTATCACATTTACGGGAACCCTGTCTTGTTATCCTGTACTATGTACAGTGACCTGATATCCTGTATCATGATCAGTGACCTGTTATCCTGTATTATATACAGTGACCTGAACTCCTGAATTCCTGATCATGCCATGCTCTTGTTATTCCCGTAAATTGATAATTAACCTAATAAATCATAAAAGGAACAACTTGCATCGGGTCGGGGGAAACATGCGGCTATCAATATGTGTTCGTGTTTACAGTGGTATTAGGCATGTTGTGCAACTAAAACTTCCGGTCTGACCTGTGGGCCTCCAGGCAACCGAGGGGAGTGCTGGCTCCCTCCTCCTGAATCATGATAAGGGCATACATAAGACCCTCCTGAATCGCCTTGCGGCAGGTTCCGTCACCAAGCAGCGGAACATCCTGGGCCGTGGTCCCGGGTATGTACGGGACCCACTGTAAACATAGTTCGTTGATACCCCCGCTGGTTTCCAATAACAACCTTGCTTTACTCGGATATGGATCTATGTGTGCTGGGACGCTAGTTCACATAGCTAGATATCAGGGTAAGGCGAGTAATAATAAAGTGTCTAATAACCGGCTCTTTAAGTTGTAAGTAGAGGTATGTGGAATGGGACGCATACTGAAGCCTGCAGCTTAAACGGCTTTGAATCTGTGATATGCCTCATCATATTTGCTTGTACTGGTTTTTCATCGGATTTCCGGTTTATGAGTATTATTATATTAACTGCTCATGCCCTGCTTTATTCCTTGTATCCACCTGACTCCTGTTCATTATCTTATCATGCCCAGAGTACAATTGATTGTATGTGCTTGGATTATGGAAACTGTAACGCCCCGGTCCGGAGGGTACGGGGACGTCACTGCGACGTACATACGCAGGTCAGAAATACCCTACGTATATACGCTAAGCATCAGTACAAATAAGAATCAGAGTACGACAAAGCGTAGCGTCCTTTCATATGCCAACATAAGAAGTACAAGGTACAAGGTTATCACAGAATGTGACATATATTTACATATCGCATGCATCATATATCACAACCAAACTCAAAAGTACGATTTACAAGATAATTACAAGGATGCTCACGAGCTGAAGAAAGGTCCCGCGAGCCAAAAGGAAAGTCTGGGATGACAGCAACCGAGACTAATCAGCCTGCTCGGAAAGGAAAGCCTGGTCCTCCACAGAAGGCTCCACCTCGATCCAAGGTTCGGAACCTGAACATACAAATTCAAGGGAGTCAGGACCTCCCAACAAGTAGAGCAGGTAACAGCCGAGTGGCAACAGAAACATGAACATGAGGGTTGGTACAATATCAAGAATAATCATCCAGCAAGTAAAAGGAGCATAGCATGTTATAAACGTAAGGGCATTGTATAAGCTTAGGCTACAGCTCCATGAGACCAGTACTTCGAGGGGATAATCCAAACAAGGAAACCCTCATCTATATACCTTCATCTCATGTTACCGTAAATCAAGCGCATACAACAACCACAGTAACGTCTTTTATTATTATTATTATTATTATTATTACTCGTCTTACCCTGATATCTAGCTATGTGAACTAGCGTCCCAGCACACATAGATCCATATCCGAGTAAAGCAAGGTTGTTATTGGAAACCAGCGGGGGTATCAACGAACTATGTTTACAGTGGGTCCCGTACATACCCGGGACCACGGCCCAGGGTGTTCCGTTGCTTGGTGACGGAACCTGCCGCAAGGCGATTCAGGAGGGTCTTATGTATGCCCTTATCATGATGGTACCAGGAATGAGGGAGCCAGCTCTCCCCTCGGTCCCCTGGAGGCCCACAGGTCAGACCGGAAATTTAGTTGCACAACATACCTAATACCACTGTAAACACGAACACATATTGATAGCCGCATATTTCCCCCGACCCGATGCAAGTTGTCTCATTATGATTTATTAGATGATTTATCAGATTCCGGGAATGAGCAAGAACAAGTCAGGAATGTCATGAATGCAGGTATATCAGGAGTACTGGTTCGTACTATAATGTATCACATGTGTATCAGGAGTATAGTTGTACTGTCAAGCTGTCAGGTCATCATTCCCGTTATCGTGATAATTATGAAAGTCATGTGTATCATGCCTTATGTTGATAGATAGCATGATAAGAGGTGATATTCATCAAGTAACAAGCCTCGCAAATAGCAACATAATATACATGATCCAAAGATAATGTTCATAATCAAAGAAGTAATTAACCATAATGAATAGTCAAGGTTAGTCGACTAGGAAAGACAAGTAGTCGACTCATGAAAGAGTTAGTCGACTATAGAAAGGGAACAAGTCGACTAAGAAAGCTGCGTTTTTCAGAGGAAAGTTAGTCGACTAAGGCGTTTGGGTTAGTCGACTGGTCAAGTCTGCGTCTCGAAGAGCCGCGTTTCAAGAAGCTGCGTTAGTCGACTAGGAACAGTAGGTAGTCGACTAGGGAAATCTGCGTTTCAAGGAACCGCGTTTTCAGAAGGGAAGTTAGTCGACTAGGGGAAAACACCAAGTCGACTAATAAAGTGCGTTTCAAAGAGCTGCGTTGCAGAGAAAGGCTAGTCGACTGGACGCAAGGGAGTAGTCGACTAACTATGCTGCGTTTCAGAATCAAGGGTGCGTTTCCAAAGGATTAGTCGACTGATAAATTGGTCAAGTCGACTAATGAAGTTCAAAACTGAGCAGATCCTATTATTTGAGAGCTGCGTTTCAAAGGGTTAGTCGACTTGCGTTTGGGCCAAGTCGACTAATAGAGGTTCAGAACAGAGAACAGGTCCAAATATTCGAGGGCTGTGTTTGTTACAAACATGAAATAATATCAAGTCATGGCGAGTAGAATTACTCGCCTAAGGTGCGTCCGACGCAGAGAAACGCGGTCCCAATCCAACAGGAGGGTGCCGGTTCTCACAAGTTGATGGAAAGGGTTGTGGTTGCTTTGGAGAAGATGGAGGTGCAAGTCTAGTTCATCAAGCCAAAAACGGGATCTTGCAAACGTTGTTGCGGGGGACGAAACTATAGTCCGTTAGAAAGAGGTTGTCGAGGAAGTGGAGGTGGTACGCTTGGTGGAGGCTAAGGTGGTGCTGGTGGTGGTGGAAATGGTGGTGAAGCTTTTTGGTGAAAGTGGTTCTTTGAGGTTCTCTTGGTGAAAGAGGTTGAAGAAGATGGTGTTTGTTGTTAAAAATGGAGGAGGAGATGGAGTAGAATGAAGTAGAGGGATTTGTGGTGGAGAAAATGGCTTTGGTGGGTGGTGGTGATGGCCGGCCAAAGAGCTTGGGGGGTTGTGGTGGCTGTTGGAGCTTGCTGGAACAAAAAAGATGAAGGAAAACAATGAGAGAGAAGATGGGAGTGCATTTATATAGAAGGGGGAAAACAATATAATAATTGCCATCCTCACTTCCCTCCAAAGAATGCTGCGTCTCAAGGCTGTGTCTAGGCAAAAAGAAGCCAAACGCGGGATTCAATGTTGCGTTCAGAAGAAAACGCAAAGGGCTGCGTTTCAGAGAAAAGGACAAGGGCATGGTTGATTGGACTTGAGTTGCTTTAGCCCATAAGCCTTAAATGCAGCAAGGGAAGGGTCTCCGCATTTAATGATGGATCCAGTAGGCCAAAACTCGCGTTTGAGGAAGGAGAGAGAAAAATGGGAAAAAAGAGAGAAGTGAAATAATAAAATGATTTCCCGATATCTGGGAAAATACCGAGAAGTCTGGAAAGGTCCAAAAATTGAAGTGTCTCGGAAAGCTTCCCAAAAATTCACAAAAATCATAAATATTATAAAACGATTTATGGTGAAATCGGTTTTCAGAAATTCAATCCCATTTTTAAAATAAAAATCCTAGAGTCCACTATGAACGGTGTCTACACCGGATAAGCTAGATTTTTGATAAAATCTGAAAATTCCCAGAAAATGCCCGAAGGAAGAAAATATAATTTTAAGAAGGAATATGAAAGCGGAATCCATAAATTTGATTCCAATTACAAATTAAAATTCCTGGAATCAACCAGTGATGCTGGCCGACATCGGTTTTGAAGATTTACAACTTAATCCCGAAAAATTTTAGAAAATCATGAAAAATCTAATATATTAAGAAATAATATTTGAAACTTAAATTAGTCAAATCTAAATACCAAACAGATCAAATCATGCAGTACTGCTATACTAGTAAATATTCAAATAGTAGAAAATAAAATAAAAAGAAATATGCTCAAAAATCAAGATACGTAACTGTGTACGTATGCAGAAGATGGGGTATTACACTCTATCCACCTTACAAAAAATTTCGTCCTCGAAATTTCAAGAAGGGAAAGATGACGATAGAGAGAATAGGAAGAAAGGGTTTTACCAACTAAGTTGTAAATAGATGGGGATATCGCTCACGAATAACGTCCTCCCGTTCCCATGTGGCTTCTCCTGGTACATGCCGATTCCAAGAAACCAATACTAGTGGTATTGCCTTACTCTTCAGGGTCTTAACACTTTTGTCCAGGATGGCCATCGGTTGCTCTACGTAAGACAGATCTGGCTGCAATTCCAATTCTGAGTGATCTAGAATGTGACTCTCATCCTTGACATACCTCCTCAACTGTGATACATGGAATACATTGTGTACTCCTTCCAAAGATGGCGGTAATGCCAAACGGTAAGACACATCTCCCACGCGATCCAAAACTTCGAATGGGCCGATGTATCTCGGACTAAGTTTACCACGAGTACCGAACCGGATTACCCCTTTTGTGGGTGATATCTTCAAAAATACATGATCACCTGATTTGAATTCCAAGGGTCTTCTATTTGTGTCAGCCCAACTCTTCTGTCGGCTCTGTGCTGCCCGGAGGTGATCTCTGATAACTCGGACCTTGTCTGTTGTCTGAACTAGAATGTCTGGTCCCATAAGTCTTCTTTCGCCGACTTCGTCCCAACATATCGGTGATCTACATTTCCTGCCATACAATGCCTCATATGGTGCCATTTGATACTGGCCTGATAGCTTTTATTATAAGAAAATTCCACCAAATGAATGTAGTCTTCCCATGACCCTTTAAATTCTATCATGCAGGCTCGTAACATGTCTTCAAGGATCTGAATAGTCCGTTCAGATTGTCCGTCTGTCTGGGGGTGATATGAAGTACTGAATTTCAGACGAGTTCCTAAATTCTCTTGGAGACTTTCCCAGAAATGAGATCGGAATCTTGTATCTCTATCTGACACGATGCTAACTGGGACTCCATGTAGACGAACTATTTCTCTCATATATTTGTCTGCCAGAACTTCTGTTGACTGACCTACTCTGAATGGTAAGAAGTGAGCTGATTTTGTGAGACGGTCAACGATCACCCATACTGCATTGTTACCCTTAGGACTGCGGGGTAGTGCTGTAACAAAATCCATGGTGATATGTTCCCACTTCCACTCGGGTATTGGTAAGGGCTGAAGGAATCCAGCTGTTCTCTGGTTTTCTATCTTTACCTGTTGGCAAACTAAGCACTTGGCCACATACTGGGCTATCTCCCTCTTCATAGCATTCCACCAAAACTTCTGTTTCAAATCTTGATACATCTTATTTCCTCCTGGGTGTATGGAATAAGCCGAACTATGTGCCTCTGCCAAAATTTTCCGTCGAACTTCTCCTTGGGGAACACAAATTCTATTACCAAAATATAATGCGTTGTCTGAATGAATACGGAGGTCAGTTCTCAATCCAGCTTCTATTTGAGCTCTGAACTTCTGCAATCTGGGGTCTTCTTTCTGAGCTTCTTTAATTTCATCCATCAGGGTTGACTGGATCTGAAAGGTCATCAACTGTCCCGTTTTATCAATTCCTTGTACTATCATTAAGTCCAGTTTTATGATATCCTGAATCAACTCCTTCTGTTGTGTGAGTCGTACTAGCATTCTATTTTCTGGCTTCCTGCTCAATGCATCTGGTACTGTGTTGACTTTACCCGGATGATACTGTAAGTCTATGTCATAATCTGCCATCAATTCAAGCCACCGTCTCTGTCTCATGTTTAATTCCTTCTGTGTGAAAATATACTTTAGACTCTTGTGATCTGTGTAGATTAACACCTTGTCTCCCAGAAGATAATGCCTCCAGATTTTCAATGCGAATATTACCGCTGCCAGCTCTAAGTCATGAGTTGGGTAATTCCTCTCATGTGGTTTCAATTGCCTAGATGCATAAGCTATGACATGACCATGCTGCATTAATACACATCCTAGGCCTTTCCCGGATGCATCACTGTATATAACCATTCCTCCTGTTCCTGAGGGAGTCTTCAAGACTGGAGCTGTAATGAGTCTTTCTTTAATTGCTCAAATGCTGTAGCACATTCCTCGGTCCATATATATTTTTCTCCTTTCCGGGTGAGCTTCGTTAACGGGGCTGCAATCTTAGAAAAGTCTTGGACGAAGCGCCTATAATATCCGGCTAATCCAATAAAACTCTTAATTTCTGTTACTGTCCTTGGAATTGGCCAGTCCTTTACCGCCTGAATTTTACTGGGGTCTACCGAAATTCCTTCTTCTGAAATTATGTGTCCAAGGAAGGCCACACTATTTAACCAGAATTCACACTTGCTTTGCTTAGCATGAAGTTGTTCCTGTTGGAGAGTCTGTAATACTAATCTCAAGTGGTCTGCATGTTCCCTGTCGTTCTTCGAGTAAATCAAGATGTCGTCTATGAAAACAACCACAAATTGATCCAAATATGATGAGAACACTCTGTTCATCAAATCCATGAAAACTGCGGGGGCATTGGTGACTCCGAAGGGCATAACTAGAAACTCATAATGGCCATAACGAGTCCTGAATGCTGTCTTCGGAACATCTTCTTTCTTTACCTTTAGCTGATGATAACCTGATTGCAAATCCAATTTTGAGAATACCCGAGCTCCATGAAGTTGGTCAAACAGATCATCAATTCTTGGTAAGGGGTACTTATTCTTGATGGTAACTTTGTTTAACTCTCTGTAGTCTATACACAATCTCTTACCACCGTCTTTCTTGTGGGCTAATAGCACTGGAGCTCCCCATGGTGAAGCACTTGGTCTAATCAATCCCTTGTCAGAATATTCTTGCAGTTGCTTCTTTAGAATCTCCAACTCAGTGGGTGCCATTCTATATGGGGCTTTGGATATCGGAGCTGTACCTGGAAGGATATCAATAGAAAACTCGATTACTCTATCGGGTGGAAGTCCTGAGATCTC
This sequence comes from Agave tequilana, assembly GCA_038442645.1. Classification (NCBI taxonomy): domain Eukaryota; kingdom Viridiplantae; phylum Streptophyta; class Magnoliopsida; order Asparagales; family Asparagaceae; genus Agave; species Agave tequilana. The sequence goes on from JAVJIF010009463.1 coordinate 145,168, forward strand.
CTTAAATACTTCTGGAAACTCATTCCAAACTGGCACTCTCTTCTTCTGGATCTCACCAATAGTCATCTGTGTTTTTCCCTTGTCAAGTTTGTGTTCTCCTTCAAATTGGAACTCAGGCTGAAGTGGCATTCTGAAAATGACTTTCTTGTTCCGACAATCAATGACTGCATGATATTTACTGAGCCAAGTCATGCCTAGGATTACGTCGTACCCTTTAGTATCCAGCACGAGCATATCCGCTGTTAATGTTCTGCCACACAGTTCCACCGGACAATCTACACAAACCCTATTAGAGATGACTACTCTCGTTACCGGTACTAATCTCCCACTGGTGGTCTAGATATTCAACAGGTATGGAGTTCAAAGCCATGAAACTATCTGATATGTAACAATGAGAAGCGCCAGAATCAAAGAGTGCTAAGACAGGTTTAGAGTGCACCATAATCTTACCTGTTACCACATCTCCAGAAGTTTCGGCCTCTTCCACTGTCAAATTGTAGGCTCGTCCTCTTCCACGACCTGCTGCATTTCTAACTCCCCTCTGGACTGGGCGGTTAACTTGTAGTGGGGGAGGAGGAAGAGCTCTCCTAACCATTGGTCCTTGGTTCCTCTGTCCATCTGGCCCTGGAAGTGCTGGTAATGCTGGGTTGACCATTCCCATCCTTTTGTGGGGACAGACTTCAATTGAATGATCACGGGAACCACATATCAGACATAATCCATTTGCCCTACGGTAATTTTGTCGGGAGTGACCTGGTTTCTGGCAATAGTTACAATAAGAAAATGATTGGTTTACTGGAAAGGGGGCTGGTCGAAACGGTCGTCTCATGGCTGGAGCTCTTGCTGTTCTGAATGGACCTCCTCTCCCTGCATGTGGAAATGGCCTCTTCATGGCCTGGTTCCTTATCATGTTAGATTTCCCTTTCTCCAGTCATCGCTCCACCTCTCGAGCTATGGTAAGGACTTGGGAATAGGTTTTCAGCTGTTGGGGCATTAAGAGGATTTGAATGTCCATTCGCAAACCCTGTTGGAACCTACTCGCCCGCTTTTCCTCATCAGCCACCATATATGGAGCAAAGCGGCTCAGCCTCAAGAACTCAGCGGCATACTCATCTACAGACCGGTTCCATTGTTGAAGTCGGATGAACTGTTCCTCCATCTCTTTCTGTGCTGTGGCGGGGAAGAATCTACTATAGAAGCTTTGGGAAAACTGGTCCCAAGTGACAGGTTTTTCTAGTCTTGCTTCTTCAGCTAGCCACCAGGTCCTGGCTACATCCTTAAGTTGAATTTTGGCGACTTCCACTTGATTTTCTTTTGGGACCCGGGCTGCGTTCAACAGATCTGTGGTGTCAACCAGCCATTGTTCAGCATCTAGTGGTTTCTCTCCTCCCGTGAATATCGCCGGTTGTAACCGCCTGAAGTCTGATACATTCCCCGGCCTTTGTTCCTTGGGAGTTGCTAACTCTTGCCGAAGGAGTTCCGTCTGTTGTTGCTGATTCTCCATCATAGTCTGGATAACCCTTAGAATCTCAACATTCTCCCCCGCGGGTCCATTCGATGCTTGTCCGGCATTGTTACGACTCGTCCTTCTATCCATACTTATGTTGGTAAAAAGGAGACTGGAACTGGAAAGATGGAAGGATTTTAGGACACAAGGAAAGGAATCAAGAAGGACTAGATAACTTGTACATTGTAGTTGGCAATGGCAAATTCCTTTAATTTGCTACTTGATTGTACTATAGGTGTGAGAGCCTAGGCTCTGATACCAACCTGTAACGCCCCGGTCCGGAGGGTACGGGGACGTCACTGCGACGTACATACGCAGGTCAGAAATACCCTACGTATATACGCTAAGCATCAGTACAAACAAGAATCAGAGTACGACAAAGCGTAGCGTCCTTTCATATGCCAACATAAGAAGTACAAGGTACAAGGTTATCACAGAATGTGACATATATTTACATATCGCATGCATCATATATCACAACCAAACTCAAAAGTACGATTTACAAGATAATTACAAGGATGCTCACGAGCTGAAGAAAGGTCCCGCGAGCCAAAAGGAAAGTCTGGGATGACAGCAACCGAGACTAATCAGCCTGCTCGGAAAGGAAAGCCTGGTCCTCCACAGAAGGCTCCACCTCGATCCAAGGTTCGGAACCTGAACATACAAATTCAAGGGAGTCAGGACCTCCCAACAAGTAGAGCAGGTAACAGCCGAGTGGCAACAGAAACATGAACATGAGGGTTGGTACAATATCAAGAATAATCATCCAGCAAGTAAAAGGAGCATAGCATGTTATAAACGTAAGGGCATTGTATAAGCTTAGGCTACAGCTCCATGAGACCAGTACTTCGAGGGGATAATCCAAACAAGGAAACCCTCATCTATATACCTTCATCTCATGTTACCGTAAATCAAGCGCATACAACAACCACAGTAACGTCTTTTATTATTATTATTATTATTATTATTATTACTCGTCTTACCCTGATATCTAGCTATGTGAACTAGCGTCCCAGCACACATAGATCCATATCCGAGTAAAGCAAGGTTGTTATTGGAAACCAGCGGGGTATCAACGAACTATGTTTACAGTGGGTCCCGTACATACCCGGACCACGGCCCAGGGTGTTCCGTTGCTTGGTGACGGAACCTGCCGCAAGGCGATTCAGGAGGGTCTTATGTATGCCCTTATCATGATGGTACCAGGAATGAGGGAGCCAGCTCTCCCCTCGGTCCCCTGGAGGCCCACAGGTCAGACCGGAAATTTAGTTGCACAACATACCTAATACCACTGTAAACACGAACACATATTGATAGCCGCATATTTCCCCCGACCCGATGCAAGTTGTCTCATTATGATTTATTAGATGATTTATCAGATTCCGGGAATGAGCAAGAACAAGTCAGGAATGTCATGAATGCAGGTATATCAGGAGTACTGGTTCGTACTATAATGTATCACATGTGTATCAGGAGTATAGTTGTACTGTCAAGCTGTCAGGTCATCATTCCCGTTATCGTGATAATTATGAAAGTCATGTGTATCATGCCTTATGTTGATAGATAGCATGATAAGAGGTGATATTCATCAAGTAACAAGCCTCGCAAATAGCAACATAATATACATGATCCAAAGATAATGTTCATAATCAAAGAAGTAATTAACCATAATAAATAGTCAAGGTTAGTCGACTAGGAAAGACAAGTAGTCGACTCATGAAAGAGTTAGTCGACTATAGAAAGGGAACAAGTCGACTAAGAAAGCTGCGTTTTTCAGAGGAAAGTTAGTCGACTAAGGCGTTTGGGTTAGTCGACTGGTCAAGTCTGCGTCTCGAAGAGCCGCGTTTCAAGAAGCTGCGTTAGTCGACTAGGAACAGTAGGTAGTCGACTAGGGAAATCTGCGTTTCAAGGAACCGCGTTTTCAGAAGGGAAGTTAGTCGACTAGGGGAAAACACCAAGTCGACTAATAAAGTGCGTTTCAAAGAGCTGCGTTGCAGAGAAAGGCTAGTCGACTGGACGCAAGGGAGTAGTCGACTAACTATGCTGCGTTTCAGAATCAAGGGTGCGTTTCCAAAGGATTAGTCGACTGATAAATTGGTCAAGTCGACTAATGAAGTTCAAAACTGAGCAGATCCTATTATTTGAGAGCTGCGTTTCAAAGGGGTTAGTCGACTTGCGTTTGGGCCAAGTCGACTAATAGAGGTTCAGAACAGAGAACAGGTCCAAATATTCGAGGGCTGTGTTTGTTACAAACATGAAATAATATCAAGTCATGGCGAGTAGAATTACTCGCCTAAGGTGCGTCCGACGCAGAGAAACGCGGTCCCAATCCAACAGGAGGGTGCGGTTCTCACAAGTTGATGGAAAGGGTTGTGGTTGCTTTGGAGAAGATGGAGGTGCAAGTCTAGTTCATCAAGCCAAAAACGGGATCTTGCAAACGTTGTTGCGGGGGACGAAACTATAGTCCGTTAGAAAGAGGTTGTCGAGGAAGTAGAGGTGGTACGCTTGGTGGAGGCTAAGGTGGTGCTGGTGGTGGTGGAAATGGTGGTGAAGCTTTTTGGTGAAAGTGGGTTCTTTGAGGTTCTCTTGGTGAAAGAGGTTGAAGAAGATGGTGTTTGTTGTTAAAATGGAGGAGGAGATGGAGTAGAATGAAGTAGAGGGATTTGTGGTGGAGAAAATGGCTTTGGTGGGTGGTGGTGATGGCCGGCCAAAGAGCTTGGGGGGTTGTGGTGGCTGTTGGAGCTTGCTGGAACAAAAAAGATGAAGGAAAACAATGAGAGAGAAGATGGGAGTGCATTTATATAGAAGGGGGAAAACAATATAATAATTGCCATCCTCACTTCCCTCCAAAGAATGCTGCGTCTCAAGGCTGCGTCTAGGCAAAAAGAAGCCAAACGCGGGATTCAATGTTGCGTTCAGAAGAAAACGCAAAGGGCTGCGTTTCAGAGAAAAGGACAAGGGCATGGTTGATTGGACTTGAGTTGCTTTAGCCCATAAGCCTTAAATGCAGCAAGGGAAGGGTCTCCGCATTTAATGATGGATCCAGTAGGCCAAAACTCGCGTTTGAGGAAGGAGAGAGAAAATGGGAAAAAAGAGAGAAGTGAAATAATAAAATGATTTCCGATATCTGGGAAAATACCGAGAAGTCTGGAAAGGTCCAAAAATTGAAGTGTCTCGGAAAGCTTCCCAAAAATTCACAAAAATCATAAATATTATAAAACGATTTATGGTGAAATCGGTTTTCAGAAATTCAATCCCATTTTTAAAATAAAAATCCTAGAGTCCACTATGAACGGTGTCTACACCGGATAAGCAAGATTTTTGATAAAATCTGAAAATTCCCAGAAAATGCCCGAAGGAAGAAAATATAATTTTAAGAAGGAATATGAAAGCGGATCCATAAATTTGATTCCAATTACAAATTAAAATTCCTGGAATCAACCAGTGATGCTGGCCGACATCGGTTTTGAAGATTTACAACTTAATCCCGAAAAATTTTAGAAAATCATGAAAAATCTAATATATTAAGAAATAATATTTGAAACTTAAATTAGTCAAATCTAAATACCAAACAGATCAAATCATGCAGTACTGCTATACTAGTAAATATTCAAATAGTAGAAAATAAAATAAAAAGAAATATGCTCAAAAATCAAGATACGTAACTGTGTACGTATGCAGAAGATGGGGTATTACAGAACATAAGATAAAGGTATATAGATGAGGGTTTCCTTATTTGGATTATTCCTTCGACGTACTAGTCTTATGGAGCCGTGATCTGAAACCATACAATCAGATTTGCTCGTCCTCTCGCTATACTTGGTCTTATCGCTTTACATGTGCTTACCCTTGCTCGCCACCTGGCATTGTATCACCACTCGCCTGGGGAGTATTATCTGACTCCCCTGGATTCTCATGTCCAGGACATGGAGCTTGGAGCGTGTGGATCCTCGGTTGCTGATCTAAGAGGCGCGGCTGAAGCGTGGATCTCCAGCTATTCGTTCAGGACTCTTTTCTTCCAGGCCCCCTGTATGCCTCCCGAGTTTTCCTTTAGTAAACTCGTGAGTGCCTTTTTACTGTTCACTCCTGTACATCCCTTGTATTCTCGCAATTGCGCCATTCTGGTGATGTAATATTATTGTAATATCGGATCACCTCTGGTGATAACTTTGTATTGTACTCATATGTTGGAATGTATAATGCACCACTTGCTTCCGTACTCTGATTCTTGCCTGTACTGATACTTAGCGTATATACGTGAAGGTACTTCTGACTTGTGTATATACGTTGCAGTAATGTCTCCGTATCCGCCAGGATCGGGGCGTTACAATTACTTGCACTTTTATATTGTCTATTACTTGCAAGAATTTGTGTATTGTGCTAATTGTTAAGTTAATTTTTAAATTCCGCATTATTGCCATAATTCATATAGCCATCACCTATTCACCCCCCTCTAGGTGATTTCAGTACTTCTTGTCAAGACTGGCCCATAACTTCTTTGCCGTTGTGATAGGACTGTAGACATTGTAAAGAGAGTCATCCAGTCCATTTAATATATAATTTCGGCAAAGGAAGTCACATTGAGTCCATGCATCAGTTGCGGGCTCTGATGGATCTTCTTGCAGGAATCTGGCCAGATGAAGAGTGGTCAAGTAGAAGAGCATCTTCTGTTGCCACCTCTTGAATTCTGTGCCGTCAAACTTTCCTGGCTTCTCCGGCTTCGGCTTAGGAAGTGGAGTAGGCATCAAAGCTTGGAGCTACATGTTTGGTGTCTTACTTGTACTATCTTGATTAGTCTCAGACATTTTCTGCAAGTTCAAGCAGAACAGAAGTAAGAAACTTCAATATTAATTGTCTTAAGACTGTTGTTTTCTGCTTAACAGGAATCAATCTGACAACTAATCAAGATCACTGAAATATCAACAATCTAATTGGTCAGGTCGGCAAATATCAGGTGGGAGGTTTTCCGTTCAAAAGAACGTTCCTTAATTTAAGAACCACCTTTCAATTTCCTTCCTTGGTTAAACACTAATTAGACTGAATCTAAATCAGTCTCGATATACTATAAAGTATATCCCTTTATAAAGAACTTAATTCACTTATAAGTATTTGGAGTGAGGTGCGCTTAGAGCGAATCTCCTTAAGACAATTACGTCTCCCGCACCGGTGCTAACGGGATAATGGACGCTGGTCTCCCAAGATACACACTCCTTCACGGTATTTGGATAGCACTACCAAATCACCGTACGGTCGAACCGTAGTCAACCAGTACCTTCACAGGATCGTTGAAGCAGCGGTACAAGGACAAATTTCGGATGAATATTTGCCTTTATTTTGGAGTAGCACCCACTGTTGAGGACGAAGGAAGGTTGAAGAATATTCTTCTTCAGAAGTCCCAGATTCAAACAACAATTCTATTAAAAAATCTGTTGAATTTCCTGAGCCCTCTTTCAGAACGAATTTTGCAGAATCTCCTTTGGAAGTCGCTTCGGATTCTCACTTCTCACTGGAAGTCGCTTTGAACTCTACTTCCTAGTTCAGAATGCAGACTTGCTTCTGCTTCAGAACTCAGATAGAAAGAGAGAGAGAGAGAGAGAAGAGAGAGAGAGAGTTGTTTGCTGTTGGTATGTTTTCAATTGAGAATCCGAGCGCTATTTATAGCGCTCCAGGAGGGGCCAACGGGTCCGAACCCAACGAAAGGTTGCTACCTTTCGACCCAACAGTCACAGCTGTCCAACTGACGCACCCAACAGTCACAACTGTTGGCAGTCCAACAGTCTTTGGTCCGTTGGCGGGTCGGTTCGGATCCGGATAGCAGAGCGGGTCCGGTTCGGGTAGTGGAGCGGTATGCTCGCAACCTATACCCGCAGACCCGATTCAAAAAGAAACCAGCCGGGTAGGTAACCCGAACCAGACCGAGACCGAGACCGAGCCCGGCCCGGCACCGGCACCGGCACCGGCGCGCGCGCATGCCTGCATTTGCGGGCATAGTTCCCTCTTTTTCGCTGCGCGAAAACTCCAAGTACCCAAAGGGCACGCCCTTTGTTCTCAACTTTCTCTATATATACACACAAACTTTCATCCCATGGCCAATGTGGGACTAAATGCTTTTAGCTATCTTTAGTCCCATTTGGCTTTGAATCAGGCAATCTTTAGACTTGAATATCTCATTCATTCGAAGTCGGAATTGAACATGTGAATATACCACGTTCATCCCCAATGGAAGGAGAACACACTCCAACCATCATCCAATTGATTCGATCAACGGATCTTGCCATAATTCAGCTCAAAGATTCGCTTTTATATTCTTCAATTCAACACAAACTTCGCAAACACCAGAAAATATTCTCGAGGTTGATCCACTTGATTTACATCTCTGTCTCCAACTCTTTCGGAGAAATATCATCATGACTGGTTTGCAAAACTTAAATCATGCTTCCACTAATGATTCCACAAAATTAGCTCAGAGCCTCAACTCTTACAACAAACTCACTTACTCGAGGTTTACTACAACACAATATAATAGAACTTGTGTTCGCTAGATCACCAAGGACTCTCACAAAACAATAGCCTATAGTTAAGAGTAAAGAACAGAAAACACAAGCTTGTGTGTGAGAAAATCTTTAAAAAAATTGGAAAAAAAAGCTCAAGAAAATTTGAAAATATTCCCTTAGAGATTGGAAGAAGAATAGTGCATATACTGTTGTAAAACTTCACTGAAACTCTTTATGAAAACTTGAATTTTTATTTCAAAAAATTTGAAAATATTTGCTAAAATTCAGCAGAAAAGGTTAACTAGCTGTTGAAAATGAGTTCAGGACTTTTGACGGGAAACAATAACAAACAATTATATTTTTTAAATTTAGAAGTTTTATTTTCAAAAGCTATGTATTGGCTGTCAAAAGCACTTTCAACAGTACCCAACTTTTAAAAGAAGAACTGTCAAAAGTGAATCAGTTCTATAATTTATAGAACTCTTTGAAAAATATTGTCGAAAATAAATCTTGAGCCATCGAAATTGTTTTCAATAATTTGAGAAAAACAAGTAGAAACACTATAAAAAATGAGTCAGTTCTATAACGACTGAACTCTCTGTAAAACACTATCGAAAACATGCATAGTGTTGTCGAAGTAATTCAGCTCAATTTAGATTTATGCACTCCTAGTATCCGTTTTCGAAAGCTATGTATAGAGCTGTTGAAAATAACTCATTTTTTTATTCTTTTCAAAACTTTATTTAAATCAATTTTAATTTAAAAATCACACTAAAATAAGTTTTTTAAACACTTTTAAGCACTAATATATAAAGATTAACTTCAAGACATATTTCAAATAATAAAACTTACATTTGAGATTTAAAATTCATTAAAATTGATTTTTTATTAAAACCAAACTTTTTAGAAACACTACTCCAAGTTCATTTTCAAATATATATTTGTGTATTGAAGCTCCATCAAGCCAAAAAATAAATCATATGTGTGTTCAAGTTTGAGCTATTCTATCATTCTATCTAAAACTTTAACAAAACTGTTAACTTGCAAACAGAGATTTTTTTCCATTAGAATGAAGTCTTCTTGTTTAATTTGTCTTGAATCTGACTTTTATAATTTCAATTATCAATTTGAGATATCCTAATACATATTTGTGAAAGTTGAGCTTTACGATATAATCTTAAATAACATGTAAAACTTTATAAACACCTCAAAATCATTTATTCTTTAGCTACATAAGTTGTGAATCATCAAAATACGGGTGATTTAATTCTTGAGCCAACATATTTTCATTATCAAAAGATTCTAATAAACCTTTCTACTCTTTTTGAAAAGTGTTATGATTTCAAAAGATATATGTTTTCCATTATGTTTGCAAAGGGGAAAACTTACAAAAAGAGTTTGAGGAGCTAAATTACAAGTATTCTTAAAAAAGATTACAAGTAGATCTCCTCAGAGATTCTGGGAAAATGTGCCGATAGGAGTCTGGTCAGCGCGCGACCACTTTGTCCCTTTGACGATGCGAGCGATAAGATTCCCTTCTCGCCTGGTTCCGGGAATCAGAGAACAGAGGATTGTAGAACCCTCTTGCTACTTCTCAAAACCGCCTTCTGTGAGGAATTCCTTCTCGCCTGGTTCCGGAGATTCCTTGAGGAAAAGAGGTTGCTAGGGTATCGCCACCCTGAAAAGAGAAGTATTTCTCTTGAAAGGTCTCTAATTAGAGAACGCACGGTGCGTTATGAAGAAGTCCGATTCTCCTGATCAGCAGAGGATTGATTTGGGAGCAGAAGCCCACTTTGATTGATCGCCGATCTCTGCAAGCCTTCCCCCCTTGTGCCCCTGGCGGGCTATTTATAGGGAGAGTAAAGGTATAATCGTCCCCTTGAAGATATGGATACAGATTGAACCGAATCTGTTTGAATCTGGAAAGTAGCCTTACTGCGAGGCTAGGATAGCTTCTGCGGAGCTAGAAAATGGCAAGTCGGTTGATCTTTCCGATTTGTTTTGATCCTTTCCATATCGTTGGAGGATTTTCTCTGATCCTCTTACTCGTTTCAAGAGAGTCAAGAGATTGCGGCAATCACCTGCCATATTTGAATCCTAATTGGATTTGATCAGATTGGATCCGATCTCATCAGGAGATTTGATTGGTCAAAGGTTGACCATAGCAGACCAATAACGGAGCTGCTCGCTTTGAAGCTCATAGCGGAGCTAAAGGCAATCCTTGGCGAAATCCGAAAAGAGGCTTTTCGGCGAAGCTGTCAATTAGCTTCCTGGCGAAGTTGGATGATGCTAGCCTCTCAAACGAGGCTATCTCCTTGGGCTAATGTAATGCTAAATGCTAGCATCTTAGACCTGCTGAGGTCTGTTTAGAAACAATCCGGGTTCACTGTTCTGCTTGCTGGATCAGTGGAGTCCGAACCGCTTCCTTGTCCCTTGAGGAAACTGGTCTTCAGCTTGTCTGTCCCTTGTCTTTTGTAAATGTCAACAAGTTTAGACATCGTTCGGACCAATGAGAATCTTGTCTTTTTTAAGTATCAACAAGACCCCCTTCAAAGTTTTCGAGAGTCTGCAATAGCTCAGACTCCGAAACACTTTGAACTGCTGTGATAGTATGTGGAGTATGAACGTCGCCATGATGGTTGAGTTCAGCTTCGCCTTCAATCCTGCTTTGGGATGAATTCGCCGAAGAATTGCACTGGTCCGCGAGTAGCTTCGCGTCGGGGTAGCTCCGCATCTGGGCTTTCAAGAAATAAGTTCGCTTTGGAACTCCTGTTGCCTTTTCAAAGCCAACTGCCGTGGGGGTGGTTACGAGGAGGATCATTCCTTCTTTCGCGCCAATCGAGGGAGATGTTCTCCGATTTGCACGTTTCCAAGGGAGAATACTCCCTTTCTTCAAGGCGCCATAAGTGCCTTTTATGAGGGAGACGTTTTCTCCCTTTGCACGGTTCAAGGGGAAACCGTCCCTTCCATCAAGGCGCAATAAATGCCTTGAATGCGCTCGTGCTTCCACGCTTGGGGTGATCGCACTCAGGCCATGGGGCCTATAAATAGGACACTTGAGGTCCTCTGAAGAGAAATGTTTTGCCTTCCTTCTCTTCTCTTGGTTGTGAGAGATACTCAGATCTCTGAATTAGTGGGAAAGCCCACTCTGGTTGTCTAACCGGCCAAGGACCAGTAAGTCTTAATCGTTCAACGACTTCACCGATTTTAGGGGATTCATCTCCCTTTGACAGCTGCTTCGGGGATTAGCTTTCCTTGATCTTCATCTTGCACTTGGCTGATCTGTAGAGAAGAATTTTGGCATAGCTTCCCAGTGAAGCTATCATTCTGACTTGATCACAGAAAGATCATTGCAAGTTGAGTCCGCTACACAGGCAGAACTTAGGACTTGGTCTCTTCAAAGGTTGAGCCAGTCTTGCCATATTGGTGAATGTTGAGACTGTGTCTGACTTTGCCATAGAGGTGAGGCTAGGACTTGGCGTTTGCTGAGAGTCCATTAGTTGCTGTGCAGGCGGAGCTTGTCCTCTGCTGAAGTCGGATTGCTTTGCCGCCCAAGAATCCGACTTAATATCTTTGCAGCTTTTTCTGTGCTTGACTGCTAACTTGCTCCAATTTGCCTTGCAGTGAGCTATGTTTGCCAGTCTGGTAACTTGATGGAAGAAACCATGAAATTGCCTTATGCTTCCCGGTTGAAGCTTCACTTTTAAGCAGGAGGAACAATTCGGGGCAGCGGATGCGCGTCCCAGGGGCTGTTGGCAGCCTCTTATCCGAGATGATTCGTTCTGAGGTGAGGCTGGCCGTCGCCTTTATCGGAGAGGATCCGCTTCAAGATAATGGGCGTCGCCTGTGGGATCGCCGGCATCATTGCCGACTTTCAACTTTGGTGGCCTTTGGGGGCGATCCACTTCAGGAAAGCGGATATCGCGCCTGTTAGATCACTGGTACCACTGTCAATTCCCATTATACGTGATCTATCGTGTTGGCGGCGATAGGTTTTTATTGCCAGGCTTCAACAAAAATGGCCTAGCAAGATCTGCCATTTTTGTGGAGAAAAATGACCGTGTCCTTGCGGCACCACTGATTACGGCCTTATGCAGGAGGAAGGCCCTTCCTATCCCGTTGGTCTGGCCTGGGAGCAGATAAAACCGCTTGTATGCCTTTTATGCAAATGACCTTGTTAGGCAACTTGGTGTGTTATATAAAACACAACTTTGATGTAATATCAAATGTACCCTTTCTATCAATGAAAGTTCATCTCTTGTTCATTTGATTTTTGCTTGCTTTCATTGGGAGTTCGGCCATTGCTGGGCTGGACTGTGTGCGGAGCTAAGGACATAGTCCTTCCTTCGAAATGATCTTCGCGAGACTGGTGTGTACCGCGAGCAGCACGCTTTTTAGAGGGCTAAGGTAGGCCTCTCGGCGAAGCCCTTGAAGGATTGTGCGAAGTCCGCACTTTTGCACTAGTGCGAAGTTTAACTCTTAGTAGAGTTGAACCGGCGCTTCTCGGGAAGGCGCTTCGGGCGCTGTTTCGAATTAATTCGAAACGGCGGCATGGGCCCTTTTTTGAGGCCTCGTTTCAGGCGCTGATTGGCCTATAAAAGCCCGATCGGGCTGAACATGGAAAAGATCTCCTTTTTCAGAGAAATTTCTGTCTTTTCCTCTCCTTCTTCCTCCTTTACTTCAGAGTACTTCGAGAACTTTTGCAGTTTTTAATGGCGCCCAAAAGACGAGCGGGTAAGGAAGCAGCGACTTCTGCGGCGGAGGGCCTTCCTCCTCCGGTCATCGAGCGACCAGTCACCGGTAAGGAATTTTCCTGTCTGATTGGAGACCGAGGTCTCTTTCCTTTGGATCCAGTCATTTGGCTATTTAGGACGATCGAATGGGATCTATCCTCATTAGGGAACTCGTTTCCCTGAACTTCCCTATTTTCCTTGCACCAGGGAAGTAAGAACTGAACAGTTCTTCTTTTAGGCTTCCGTGGGAAGCCATTGCTTGGGCAGTCTCCATCCCGTTGAGGAACAGGATATGGGTCTGTTCCTTCAGTCGTGGCCACGAAGGACGACTGTTGACCATGATGTCATTTTGATGACGTCAGCCCTTAGGGCTATGCCACTTCCTGCTTTAAGCGAAGTTGGCGCTTTGGATATTTTCTGCAAAGATGCAGTCTTATCCATGAAGCGAAGCTTTTCAAAGCTATCGCCTTGCAGGCCCTGCTTGCTGGGCGAGGCTATGCCTTAGTGAATTTTTATGCTTTCGCATCCACTTGATTGGTGAACTAATCATAGCTCATTTCTGTTTTTGCAGTACATTACGCCTTCGGCCTCCAGAACAGTCTGTTCGGTCTAGCCAGTCGAGCAGGCGGAAACATCAGCTTGCAGTTCTATGGGCAGGCTTCATTATTCAGCGAGCCGAGCTCCCTTGTACGGGATACGCTCATCCAGGACGGTCGCCCGTGTGCCATGCGGAGCATCTTGACTACGGCTCCGCTTGAAGATATCGACCGTCAGGCTTACAGAAATCCTGACTTCATGTTCGGGGATGCTGCACCTGATCCCGATCGCCAGCTGCAGGCCGGTGAAGGCCAGTGGATCTTCCAGTTGGACGGCGAGAGATTCTATCTCCGACCACTAAGCGGCATTTTGCTTTGTCTTCTTTCGCGAGCGTGACTCAGGCCAAGAAGATGGCGTGGGGCGTGAGCCTAAATGCCGAGTCTGTAAGTGTCGGGAGGTTAACATTCCAGTCCGGCTATTCGAGGGCGGGCCATCCTCGTAGCATAATGGGGCTATACCCTGGGAAGGTATCGCGGGACCTTCCAGTAGGAGAGAACCCAGCTGCGGCGCCGACCTTTGGCGCTCAGTTCTGCGAAGTTAACGGGAACTATCCTGCCACCGACTTCAGGACTCCCGGTTGGGTCCACCCTCCTAGGTCGTGGTGGGTGGAGTTGACCAACTATATCCTCACTCATCTCACTCATTTTGAGGGGGACTTAGAGAGGTTAAACCTCCATGAGGCCGTCAGGGCGACCTGCTACGTCATTGAGATGAAGGTGGCGTGCTTCTACACCATCCTTGAGTTGTACTGCCCGGCCTCGGGGACTTTCTTCACCCCGGTTGGTGAGTTGGGCATGGCCCTGCACGAGATGCGGGAGATCTCTGCTTTGCCCTTCGGGTCTCTTCCGTACGAAGAGTACTTTCCATGTGAGGCGGAGTTGGCTCTCCTGGAGAAGCAAGAGCCTGCTTTGCTTGAGACATATCGGGAATTGATGTGCCACTTGCACATTTGTTCCAGCATCCACACTAGTGGCAAGGGTAGCTCGAAGAGCTTGAAGAGCTGGGGGAACTACTTGTTCCCGGATATGACTAGCGCGCCTGAGGCAGCTCATTGCGGAGTTGCTGAAGAAGACATCTTGGCAAAGATGGAGGTGCATGCTGAAAAGGACATCGTCGTGGCAGAAGATGATGGTCCTTTTGGGAAGGGTGATGTTCTTCGGAGCTTTCACCATCAGGCCCGTCGGCCTATGTCTCGCAAGGCGTTGCTGGCCGGCTTCTTAACCATCTGGTTAAAGAAGTGTGTCGTGCCTTCTTCTTCGGGTGACATCGTCCACCCGAATATGCTGCTGCCTGCCGTCCGCTTGGTCCATGGCCACCGTCTGGGTCTTCTCCCGGCCATGGTGTGTTGTATTCAGAGGGGCCTTCGTGCACTGACGGAGGCTTTCTGCAGGCCAATGGCGTCAAGGCGAGGGAAGGGTGCTGTCCTGCCTTGTGACGGACCCAATCCTAGGGTAGGTTTACCCTACACCTATTTGATGGCGTGGTTCGCCTTGCACTGCCCCAGTTTGATTGGAGCTGGGAAGACCCTCCGCAGGGTGTTCAAACGGCGCTTCTCCGTCGCTTTGAAGGTCGTTCGTGGCAGAAAACTTATGTGGCCGAGGCCGTAAGTTAGTGCGTCGTTATGACGCTTATACCCTGTTCCGTTGTTTTCCTCGCCTGCGGGGTGTAGGATACAACGAGGAATTCCATGATGTGGAGTCAGGTCAGTCTCCCATGAGTCGGGGTGTTTTCGAGTGGCTGGTCTGTATCCGGCCCTCGCATTTGCTGTACAGGAGTGGGAATACCTGCTACCTGGAGCCCTACGTCTCGAGCCGGTTTGCCCGCCAATTTGGGTATGACCAATTGTATGTGGGCAACCCCAATCCGGACCTGGCTTTCATAGGGAGCCTCATTGATGGGGCTCGTGCTTGGCGGTTCTTTACCGCGGATGGCACTGGAGCGTGGCTACGCACGCCGCTGAGGGATCCCGGCCTTTGGACGACCCTGTGTTTCTGCCAATGGTATGCGGCTTCGAACTCCACACCTGCTGGGTTTAATGCCAACCGTTCGGGTGTGAAGTTAATTTCTCATCGGATGAGGCAGAAGGCTTCTGATAAGAAGGAGGGCAAACGAGTCCGTGTTCCTGGCATAGAGGAGTTCATCGCTGCAGATGACAGCGAGGCTTCTGATGCGGGGAGCCCTCGCTTTAAGGCAGAGACGAGGGCTGATGCCTATGAAGCCGATACTCGTGAAGCCGGTTCTGGTGTAGTGGGGACAGCTCCCCCACGACATGTGAAAGAAATGGAGGAAGAGGACTCTGATGTCCACTCCAAAAGGAAACGTGGGAGTGGATCCCGTAGGGAGTCATTGGCGAAGAAGCCCCGTCGCCATGCTCCTACAATTGTGGTAGAGGGCGAACCCTCTACTGCGCTTCCTTCTGCTGCTCCATTAGTGGCTGAACCGTCGGTTGCTGAACCGACTACTGGTAAGATTGGCCTCATCTAATATGCCTTCAGCGCACTTTAAATAACCATCATTTGCTTTTTGTTGCAGGAGCTGAGGCCGTTGGAGAGCAAGGGGAACACTACGATCCCCTGTTCACCTATAGGGCTGCAGCCAGCTCTTCCGCTCACTCGCAAGAGTCTGGGAGTGGCGCAGCTGATGTCGATCCTTCGGGTGTTGGGACCTCCAAAGGAAGTCCTGTGGAATCAAGCTCTGTTGAGTGGTCTGCAGGGGACTCGGCGGGCGAGAGCGGGCCGGCCATTTACGTCGAGTCTGGTAAGAACGTTCCGATGGGACCCTTGGATTCCGATGCGGCTGACGAGGTGACATCGGCCTTCGGTATAACTACGATCTCTTGGTCTTCGCCTGTTTGCTGCGTCTCCTTTTTGACCTTGGTTTTGTTGCAGGTATTCGTCCCCAAGGTGCATCAGCTTCGAAGGAAGCGGAGGGTTCTCCTAAAAGGTTAGAGGGCGAGTCGAGTGCTTTGGCCGCGGCGGATGCTGCTGTGTTGGACGCGCTGTATGGCGACCTCCCCTCTTATCAGCCCATGATAACTGAGAGGTCGGGGGTTGTGGAGACGACAGTCCCACAGATGCCTTTACTCCCGAGTGAGATGCCGGCGAGTATGGAGTTGAGGGTGATCACCAGCCCTGCCTCCCCAACTCAGGTGGTTGAGCCTGTTGCTCCAGAGGTGGTTGCCAGTCCTACCTCCGCGGTGGCTGGCGTGCTGGTGTCGCTGAGGACTCCGCCGAGGTCACCTTTGGCTTGTCCTGCTGCTGCCGATGTTCCCGCTTCTTCTTCTGCGGCGGTGTCGACTAGGATGGTAGATTGCTCTGAGGTTGTCTTAAAGGTTGATGAAGCTGAGAATGACTTCATCGGTAATCTGGTCGACAGCTTCTATAACAGTTTGGAGCAGACTATCAGTCTAGTCTTGAAGGGCTCGCCTGTGCCATTCTCGAAGCTGAAGATGATCCTCTCCCGTGGCATTGAGTGTATCCGGGACTTTGAGGGGTATCACCAGGCTTCTGCTCTGGAACTCCTGGTGGATAACCTGGAGAAGGACGTAGAGGAGTGACGCCATCTCCATCGTTCCGACCCGGCGTCTTTAGCTGATGAGCGGCTCACACATCTTGTTGCGCAAAGGCGCGAAGCTCGGCTTGCTGCTCAAGAGGCCGCTGAGGCTATCTCCTCTGACTTGAAGTCCTTGGAGACAGAGCAAGTAGAGGTTGGGAGTGCAATTGACGCTTCCACCAGTGCTCTTCTTGATGCCGAAGATAAGATTAGGATGGCTGAGGAGATGATCAGGAAAGCAAATCTCCTCTTATCCAAGGCTACACCGGTGCGTCTTGAAGAGACTGCGCGGCTTGAGCAGCTTAGGGCTCAAAGCGAGGAATTAGCACGGCGGGAGTCGTCACAGAGGGCGACTTTGGCGGAGGTTGAAGCTCGTCTGGCTCAAGCGGTGGATTTCAATGAGGCTGAGCTGAGATCACAGGCGCTGGCCCAGGCTGCTGATGACAGGAGGACGAGGCTAGCTTCGCTCGGAGATCGGATCCGATCTTATCATGTACGCCTATAGGCTCCTCCATGTATCCATCCTTTTGGAATTTAATAAAAATTCTTTCTTTTGTCGTCTTTGTTTGTTTGGATAATGAGGCATGGCTATCTGTTGGTTCAGAGGTCGCAATGACATAACCGAATGGGACGTCGCCAGTCTCGAGGTCAGCCCTTTGCGGGGCTAGAGTGAAGATACTTGCCTTTTGTAAATGTCAGCAAGTATGAGGCCTGTCTTTTGTAAATGTCAACAGGGCTCGAGATTGAGACTTAGCTGTCTGTTGGTTCAGAGGTCGCAATGACATAACCAATTGAGACGCCACTAAGCTCAATGGTAGATGAAACTTGGCTATCTGCCAGTTCAGAGGTCGCAATGACATAACTGGTTGAGAAGCCACCAAGCTCAAAATAGGTGATACTTATCTTTTGTAGATGTCAACAAGTATCGAGACCTGTCTTTTGTAAATGTCAACAGGACTCAAGATTGAGACTTAGCTGTCTGCTGGTTCAGAGGTCGCAATGACATAACCAATTGAGACGCCGCTAAGCTCAATGGTAGATGAAACTTGGCTATCTGCCAGTTCAGAGGTCGCAATGACATAACTGGTTGAGAAGCCACCAAGCTTCAAAATAGGTGATACTTGTCTTTTGTAAATGTCGACAAGTATCGAGACCTGTCTTTTGTAAATGTCAACAGGACTCAAGATTGAGACTTAGCTGTCTGCTGGTTCAGAGGTCGCAATGACGTAACCAATTGAGACGCCACTAAGCTCAATGATAGATGAGGCTTGGTTATCTGCCAGTTCAGAGGTCGCAATGACATAACTGGTTGAGAAGCCACCAAGCTTCAAAATAGGTGATACTTGTCTTTTGTAAATGTCAACAAGTATCGAGACCTGTCTTTTGTAAATGTCAACAGGGCTCAAGATTGAGACTTAGCTGTCTGCTGGTTCAGAGGTCGCAATGACGTAACCAATTGAGACGCCACTAAGCTCAATGATAGATGAAACTTGGCTATCTGCCAGTTCAGAGGTCGCAATGACATAACTGGTTGAGAAGCCACCAAGTTCAAAAGTCGGGTTGGATTTGAAAAAGGTCTCGTCTTCTCGGGGAGAAACGAGGAAATCACTGTCATAGGTTTAATGTAAACGTAACAGCGGAATATGTGTGGTCCTACCATTCTATGGATGAGAATTGGTAAGTGACTTTGGAGGTCTCGCTCTCATGAGGAGAAATGAGGGGACTGCTGTCATAGGTTTAATGTTAACGTAACAGCGGAATATGTGGTCTTACCATTCTATGGATGAGAATTGGTAAGTGATTCTGGAGAGGGAATCAAGTGGGAACAGGTCCCTTAGGATTTTTAGCAAACCCTCAGCTGTCAACGGGTTTGATATGCCTTTACCAACTACCGTTTGAGTTGGGCTAGCCATGCTATTCCCCTCAGCATGATGAGTTGTCGAGGACTCATGTTGGGCTTAGAGGCCAACATTTTCCTCTATCCTTAATCGTTAAGGATGTCGGATTATCAGGTTGATGTCTGCACAACCTCGATTGTGTTTTAGGATAACTGGTGCACGGCCAGGTCCCAGTTGGTTTTCGGCTGTATGACCTCACTTGGAGGAAGAGAAAGGCTCTCTTTGTGCGTACTTCGGACACGGAGATCTCGATCAGAGGTGTAATGTTAACTTGATCGAGAGAAGGATCCTCGATTAAGGATAATACTTCTTTAAGAATTTGCCATTGATCAGCATCATGAGTAGGTCGCCCTCTGCAGTCATAAGGCGGTATGCCCCGTTTGAATAGACTGTTTCTATCACAAACGGTCCTTCCCATTTAGGCTGAAATTTGCCTTTGGTCTTGTGCGTCATAATCATCGGTCGTCTGACGGCTAAGACCAGGTCTCCTTTCTGGAAGGTTCTTTGCTTAACCTTCTTATTGAAGGCTTTTGACATCCGAGCCTGATATAGCTCGATGCGTTGCTGAGCTTGCAGCCGCTTCTCGTCCAGGGCTTCAAGCTCTTGAAGACGCAGGCGATCATTGTCTTCTGATGTCATCTTAGTAGTCAAGGCTACCCGCAATGATGGCACCTGGATTTCCAATGGGATGACCGCTTCGCACCCATATACCAGGGAGAAAGGCGTATTGCCTGTCGGTGTCCGAACCGTAGTCCGGTAGGCCCAAAGGCATTCACCGAGCTTTTCGTCCCAATCTCGCTTGTTCGAGGAGACAAACTTCTTGAGCAGCTTGATGATTGTCTTGTTAAATGCCTCTGCCAAGCCATTGGCGGCAGGATTGTAGGCGGTTGAAGCCACATTCTGAATTCGGTATTTATCGCAGAACCGATAGAATCCTTGGCTTGTGAATTGAGGACCATTGTCGTGGATGATCCGCCTGGGGACACCAAATCGATGAATGACGTGGTGTTTGATGAAGCTAACCAGATTGGAGGTTTTGACTTCGGCCAACGGTATGGCCTCTGCTCATTTTGAGAAGTAATCGGTTATTGCCAGGATAAACCGGTGACCTCTTGCCGAAGAGGGACTGATTGGCCCTACGACATCGATTCCCCATGCTTCAAATGGCCATGAAGCAACAGTAGGGTGGAGCAACTCCGAAGGTTGGTGTATGAAGTCTGCATGGACCTGGCACGCCTTACACCTTCGTGCATATTGGGTGGCATCGGCATCATGGTCGGCCAGTAGTACCCAAGTCTGTGCAGCCTGTCTTTAAGCTTTGGGCCCGGCTGGTGGGCTCCACAAATGCCGTCATGTGCTTCTTTAAGCACTTCTTGTGCCTCTGAATGGGAAAGGCAACGGAGGAGGATACCATCATATGAACGACGGTAGAGTGTCTTCAAAGTGGGATCATAGTAGAAACGGAGCGACCTTCATCTGATGGACGCCGCTTCTTTGGGATCGTCTGGAAGCAGACCGTGCAGAGCGTAGTCAATGAGAGGGAAGCGCCAATCCCTCGGCTCAAGATCCACGGAGATATTATGGACCTCTTGGATCCTTAACATATGCTTGGAGCATACGAGATGCCGGGTTGCGACTGTGAGGTGATACTCGGTGTCGGCCGGTAAAGCTAGCGTCGTCGCTAATGCAGCGAGGGCATCCGCCTTGGTATTTTGAGATCGGGACACATGCCCGATGTAGAAGCCTTCAAATAAGCTAGCCAATTCGATGGCTGTATGATAGTAAGGCACCAAGTCCTCATGGCGGACTTCATATTCGCCTTTGACTTGACTGATGACCAGCTTTGAATCGCCGTAAGCTTCGAGATAGCGTACCCCCATTCCATGGGCAAGCTGGAGACCGATGAGCAGAGCATTGTATTCTGCTACATTGTTGGAGCATGATTCTGTCAAAGAAAATGCTCTGGGAAGGATATGACCCTGTGGGGAGATGAACACAACCCCCACTCCGGCAATAATCTTTCCTTTGGGGCCCATCCGCGATGCTCCGTCGAAAAACATCTGCCACACTTCCTCTGCTGAGGTTGCATTAGACTCGAAGACTTCATCAGGGATGTCTTCGTGAAGTTTTGAATGCTCCGGAACTGGATGCGCGGCCAAGAACTCTGCGAGGGCCTGACCTTTAACTGCCTTCTGAGGAGTAAAGGTCATGTCGTATTGAGACAACAGAAGTGCCCATTTAGCCAACCTTGAATTTAGTGACCCTGGCTTCGTCATAAAAAGACGTAAAGGATTCACCCTGGAGATGACATGTATGGTTTGGCCAACCAAATAATGCCGTGTCTTCTGAACGGCAAAGACGAGAGCTAAACACTCTTTCTCAACAGGATTGTAGTGAGATTCCGCTCCTATGAGAGTCCTGCTCAGGTAATAAATGGCCTGCTCGTGGCCATTGTCGTCCTTTTGAGCGAGGAGGGCGCCGAGGGAATAATCCAGAGCTTTTACATAAAGTAAGAATAGTTTCCCTGATGTAGGGGCTACTAAGACCGGAGGTTTTGTGAGATACCTCTTGATGTCTTCATAAGCTTCTTGACAAGCTTGGTCCCATATGAAGGCAGTACCCTTTTCATGAGCCGGGTGAACGGCTGACAGCAGTCTGAGAGATTTGCAATGAATCTTCTGATGTAGGCCAACCTGCCTTGCAAGCCTCTGAGCTCTTTGAGGTTCCTCGGTGGATGCATGTCCTGGATGGCTTTGACTTTGTCTGGGTCCAGATGGATCCCTTTTGATGTGATAATGAACCCAAGGAATTTGCCGCTGGATACTCCTAAGAAGGATTTTGTCGGGTTCATTTTCAGCTGATGAGCCCGCATTATGTCGAACATCGTTCTTAGGTCGCGAAGATGTTCGTCTTTGTTGCGACTTTTGACAGCAATGTCGTCAACATAGCACTCTACTGTCTTCCGGAGGTGATCGCGGAAGATCGTGCTCATTGCGCGCTGGTAGGTTGCTCCGGCGTTCTTCAGTCCGAAGGGCATCACAGTGTAGCAGTATACCCCCAATGGCGTTCGAAAAGAAGTATGCTTCTCGTCATCAGGATACATCTTGATCTGGTTGTACCCCGAGAAGCCGTCCATGAAAGACATCCTCTCGAACCCGCATGTGTTGTCAATCATAACATCAGTGATGGGCAGTGGAAATTCATCTTTGGGACAGGCCGCATTGAGATCACGGTAGTCGATGCAGATCCGTATTTTGCCATTCTTCTTGAGGACGGGGACTATATTAGCCACCCAATCTGGATGTTGCTCCTCCCGAATGAAGCCACATGCAATGAGCTTGTAAACTTCGGCTTCAATAGCTTCCATAATGTTCGGGCGAAACCGACGCTGTTGCTGCTTGACTGGCTTGACGTCAGGCTTGATGTTTAGACGGTGCATAGCGACCTGTGGATCGAGTCCGGGCATGTCTTCATAGCTCACGCGAAGACGTCTATATACTCTTTTACGAGCATTATCAATTCCTCCTTTTCTATAAGTGATAGGCTTTCACTTATAAAGATGGGTTGGGATGATCTTGACTTCCCAGATTGACCTGCGTCACCTTGTCTTCAGTAGGCGGCTCGCGCAGCTCGAACCGTTTTTCCCATTGGAGGCTTAACTGCTGGGCCCATGGTTCCTCATCAGCAACCTCTGCGGGTTCCAACTGACTGCTTGAAGTCATGAGGCTTTCGAATATCCCTCCTATGCTGACATCAGAGTCCCATTCGGAGGATGAGGCCGACTGTGATGGGATCGATCAATCGCCTTTGACCTGAACTGTTGTTGATGATGTGGGTGCGACATACCCTAACCCCCTGCGTGTACTATCATAGTAATTTGCAGGTTTCCCTCTTGGGACGGAGTTACGCATCAAGCTGCGTCTTCCTTTTCCGAAGTTTAGGCCCGCCCTGCTTCAGGTTGTAACCCATCTTCTTCATAATATGGCGCGCTGATGGCGCGTAATGAAAGAACTGTGGAGCATCCGACTCTGAGCTTGAGTCTGTAGTTGTAGGTTTCCGTGGCTGAGCTCTACGAAGATTATCGGCGACTGACTTTGTTTGGAAGGAGGGATCACCAGCGTAGCCCTTCTATGACCTCCATAGATGTATTGGCCGCATTTGGCTTATATACGGGCATGTGCAGAGAGCCATCCATAATGGATTTGATCGACCGCATACTCACAGGATAATCAAAAGAAATATTGTCATTAATTACCCATTCACCTTCTTCATCAGAAGGAGTATTACATTGGGGTCATTGAGGAAACATGTTGTAATTGGTTCGCCAATCAAAATGGCTGGCATGCCTGCTTCGGATTCTGAATCCGCCTCATTGCCACTTTCATCATCGTCTGGCAATGGTCTGCAGGCGTTCCGTCGGCCTCTTGATACAGGAGGGCATCGGTGAAGTAGTTTTCACCCCCTTGAAGGGTTGCTTTTCAGCGAAGACAGTTCGTACAGTCACATCATCTTCAACATATTTGAAGCATTGGTGGAGAGTGGAAGGAACGATCCAGTTGGCATGGATCCAAGGTCTTCCTAGCAGCAAGTTATATGATGTGTCAGCATCAATGACATAGCACGTCACTTCTGACTTCAAGCTTCCGATTCTGCAGCGGAGCCGAATCTTTCCAAGCGGATGGCTGCTCCCGGCGTTAAAACCGTATATTGTAGTGGTGGTTGCAGACAACCTGTACAATGGTATGCCGAGGAAATAGAGGAGACTTTTGGGGATGATGCTGAGTGCAGACCCCAGATCGACTTGTACTCTTTCAATGCATGTTGAACCGATATATCCGGTATAGTACAGAGGTCGATCATGCTTGTTGTCTTTGAGAAGCATATCTTCCGCCGTGAAGGTAATAGCAGGCACCTTTGACAGTACATGATGGCATTCTGGGCAAGAAGACTGGGCGTCATGATTAGAGACCTCTGGTATGCATGTCAGAAGAGTCTCTGAGTTGGCCAAAGCATCTCTGAGCGCTTCTCGTGTCTCTTTGGAGAGACGCAGGAGCTCGTGTATTGTGATACGAGCCGGGATATTGGCCAAGTGAGCCAATATATCAAAGCGGAAGGGCGTATCAAGCCCTGGCCTGACGGTTTCTTCAAACATGGTCGAACCGTACCTCTTTAGGCTTTCTCTCCCTTTGGTCAGGACTGGAGCGGATGTCGGCATTGGTACTGACGTCGTTTGCTGTTGTATCTCGTCAGTAGACTTGTCATACTGCCTTAAGTATGATTTTCAGACCGGGTGCCCGTCTGTTGAGGCGCATCTGCCTGCGCTGTGCAAGCACGCTTTTCTCCTTCTGAGTCACTGAGGGAAGCCGAAGTAAGGTTGTCATCATCTGGCAGGACAGAGATGACATTGCAGGACTTGCCCTTTTGCTGGAGTCCTTCGACGTTCGGTGTACGTCTTGGACGAGGTCAGGGTGTATCCACATAACTTCCCCTGTCTCCAATGTCAAGGGAACGAGACCCTTGTCATTTTTAGCTATGGCTGAAGAATGCTTGACTTCCAACCGCGGTGTGGGGGCTGGATAGGTCCCGTCAGGAACCATGACCTTTTGGGCTGTGCCGAATTCAAGGGCCACCATATTGGCCGTGACTTTCTTCTGCTCCGTCTTCAGTGTGAGGACGCCGGCATCAATCAGGGCTTGTATCCTGTCCTTGAGGACATAGCACTTGTCAGTAGGATGGTGAATCATCCTATGATAGAGGCAGTATTTAGGGTCGTTTGTGCGCCCTATCTCATCAGGACGTCGAGCATCCGGCAGCTTCAGCTTGTTCCCTTTGTGGAGCAGGTGGAATATCGTGACCACCTGATCATCTCTGAAGGAGTACTGTTTTGGAGGGAATTTGGGCTCCTGATTGTTGAAGCCGCTCTTCTTGGCCTTCGACTGCACGTCTCCGGATAACTCTACGGACATAATCTCTTTCCCTTAGCTTGGGAAGACTGAGGCGGGTCGCCGCGTCCTTTGTTGTTCGTACCCCATTTGCCTCTGGGGGCGGATGGCTCGAACTTTTTAGCCGACTTCTCAGCTATCTCAGCTTGTTCGACCAATTCCTTCCAAGTGTGGGCTTTGACAGCCCCCATGCGAACTTCTACTTGATCCAAGAAGTTATGCCTGCATGTCTGTAAGAGCATGGGTAATGGCATCCCTGCTGGACACATCAAGGACAAGTTTCTGAATCGCTCAATGTAGTCACGGACAGATTCGCCCTTCTTCTGCACGGTGGAGAGGAGCTTGTCCATGGTCACTTCAGTGTCGTCCTCATAGAAGCGAGAGAGGAACCGAGTTTCTAGGTCAATCCAGGAATTGATAGAACCTGGAGGGAGGCTTCAGAACCAGTCGAATGCCACGCCCTTTAGAGTGCCAATAAACAGCCTAGCCATGATGGCGTCGTTGCTTATGACATTACCAGTCTGAGACGGAAATAGTAGATGTGCTGATTGGGCGAGCTCTTACCATCATACGTATGCAACGTCGGTGGTTTGAACTTTGGCGGATATGGCACCGAATCCCATTCCAGTGGGTAAGGACGGACTACCCCCACTTCTTCAATTCATCCTTCTGAGCCAGAGATGAAATTTGAGCTTGAAGGCCTTTAAGGACTTCGGCATCCAGGGAAGAGCCTCCCTTAGATCTCTCCGTCTGGGCGGATCATTGCTGAGATGTCCCTCCTCGTCATGATTATGAAAGATATCACCTAGAGGGGGGTGAATAGGTGATGGCTAATCTAATGGTCACTTGTGAACAAATAATGCGGAATTAAAACTAAGTTGACCAAATTAAAATTTCTTTTAATTAAACACTTATGTATAACTCAAGAGTGTTGCCGAATTCCCCTTGCGAGGCTCTGGACAAGCTCCTCTAGATTCCCCTTGAATGGGTTGAGGTGCCGCGTTGGCTCTCTTGGTGAATACTAGTGTTAACAACAATCCCAAGCAAGTATGTATATCAATTATGAGCACAAGGGAATATATCATGCATATATAAGATGAACACAATAAATTGAATGCAAGATATAAAATAGAGACAAAGAGAGAGAGAGAGGAAGAGTAAGCAATCGCAAACACAAAGGGTTTGTTTCGAGGTTCGAGCACACTTGCTCTACATCCCGCCTTCGACACACGAAGGATTTCCACTATGTAAGATCCCACCGGATCTCTCCTCGGTGCCGTACACCTACAAACCCTCGGACTCCCAAGTCCCGTACACACGCAAGTCCACCGACTCGCCGAGGCCGTACCTCTACCACCAAGAGTTCACAACCGAACTCCAACCACAACGAGCACACTTGCCCGCTTCCTCAAAGTACAAAGAAAAATCTCTTTGATGATCACAACACTTGATCACCTAAAGAGCACTCTCACTACAACACACCTATAGGAATATCTAGCAATGGAAAGCTCAAGTGTGGTGTGAGAAAAGCAAGGAAAGAAAGCTTTGGTAGAAAACACAAGAAATCACTTTAACACTCTCTTGATAAAAACTCCCTTTTGATTGGAAGTATTAGCACTCTATTTTGTGGAGAAAACTCTTCTAAAAGTATCAGAAAAACAGCTCAAGAAATCTCCAAAATCTTCTCACTAAAACAAGTGACAAGACCCCTTTTATAGGGCTGCCAGAAAATAGAGCCGTTGGGCTCCTGTCAGTGCTGTCGGTCGACCGCCGGTCGACCGGCCAACGGTCATTTTTCTGACCGTTGCAGCCACCGGTCGACCGGCTCGGTCGACCGATAACCTGGAATGAACTGTCGGTCGACCGGCCCGGTCGACTGATATTTCCAGAGAGCAAAGCTCTCTTGGTCGGTCGACCGACCCGGTCGACCGGCCACTGTGCTGACAACGTGCACAGGGCTGTGCACATCGGTCGACCGGACCGGTCGACCGGTTTGGCCTGTCAGCCAGTTTCCAGGTCAGAAAACAGGATTTAAAAATCTTTTATAAAATCCTAAAAATACATAGAAATTCTACAAAAATAGTTTTACCAATATACTTGAAAGAACAAACATGCTTGCACAAAATCAAGACATGTTATAGATGTTTTGGTCTATTTTGTAACTTGAAAATATTAGCTCAATAACCAAAATGTATTTTTCCAAAACATGTTTTTCCAAACTTGTTTTTCTAAATCTTCATTAAATACAAAAACAAGATATTTGAGTTCATTTTAAAGCATAGTGTGTATGGATATGATCCACTACACAATCAATAAGAAATATCTATGTTTTTGATATAAAACTCTAATCAAGATTTGGTTTAAAGATATGAACTATGAAATACCAAAATCCAAGATAAATATTTGTCTCAAAGAAAATCTTTGTTAAAAATTCTTTTCTAAACATAAAAATCTTTTATGAAAGCACTTTAAATCAAGAGTTCTAATCAAGAGTGTGTGTGTGTGATATAACTTGAGCAATCCACCAACTATCTATCCTTTACATTTTTACTAAAACAAAAATACAAATTCTATACCTAGACCCAAGTCTTCAACTTCTTGAAGTCTTCACTTGAAGGCTTCTCATCTTCTTGACTTGGTCCAAGCTTGATCCAAAGCTCCTTGGATCACCACATGCAAGCTCCAAATCTTATTCTTTTATCCTTTGTAGAGCTATGCACCTACTAAGATCTTGATCATGAATCTGTCACTAATTAAACACAAGATCATTAGTAACTATAACTACATGAGTTGATCATCATCAAAACTAGGGTGAAGGGCCTTTGGGCCAACAATCTCCCCTTTTTGATGATGACAAAACTCATGGAGTTATATATGCATGGATTAAAGTAAAGCTTCAAAGAAGCTCCCCCTTAACTCATGCATACCAAATAAATAATAGATATGTCAATAAAAGCACATGACATGTATGCAATGTAGGAGATGCAATCATATAAATCAAATCATAAATCAAATCTTTTGCTCCTAATTGCAAGACAACATATATGCATAAATACAAATCTTACTCCCCTTAAGCAAGGAACCAAATACTTCTCCCCCTTAAGTAAGGAAATCATGAAAAATCATGCATATAAAATCACAAATTCTTCTCCCCCTTTTTGTCAATCATCAACAAAGGGTTCAAAGAAAAATACATCAAACAAATTTTTCTCCCCCTTTTTTTTGTCAAAAATAAGGAAATCAAGGAGGGTTAAATACAAATTAATCAATAAAATTTATATGCGATATAAATTCATGAAGAGGAAGACGTTAAGTTAGCTTCCCGACACATATACATTACATGAAAGAGGGATGACAAGCCCTAATTCACATAACGTATAATATGTCATGCATAAGAGGAGATGTGAAGCTCCCCCTACACACGTATATCATGAAAAGAAGAGTTGTCAAGCTCCTCAAAGTATAATATAACAACATGAATCTACATATGGAAGAGATGTTAAGCTCTCCTTGCATATAGACAATACAAATCAAAAATTTTGAATTTTTCTTTATCAAAACAAAATTTTAACTTTTTCTTAGTAAAAACAAATTTGAGATATCAATTGTAAAATGATCAAATTTTGAATTTTTGATACCAATTTCAAAACAAGTACAATGCACAAGCTTATTATGAAATACCAATTTGAAATCTAATTAAGCTTAGCATCAACATCTTTGTGCTTTAAAGGAAATACCACTTGTAAAATAAGCACAAATAGATAACATATATGTATGACAAGATAATACCAATAGAAATTGATATATTTGAAGCATTCATACATACAATCAAAATATGAATATACACAACATGAAGTCATATTGATACCAATTGAACATATCCAATGATACCAATTGAAAAGTAAGCATAAGTGTATACATCATGTAGTCTACCATATGAAGAATTCAAACTAGTTAAATGAAAGTATTTTAACAACTAGTAAGGAATCCTTCAACCAAGGAATACAACAAAAAATATTTTCATGGAATATGCATAAATCACAAGGCACTAAAACACTCTAATCCATAAAGTCCATATAATTTTCAAAAGAGGTGAGTGTACTAATGTTATGTAAAGCATGGCATCATGAAAATTACAATAAAACTCAATATTCCTTTAAATTTTGAATTATCATAACTTTTAAAACCTTGAAAATCATAAAAAAAAATTTATTAAAAAAAATGTTTCATAATATATGTATGTTTTGTCAATACAAGAAGCATACATACATATCTCTAACACAATTGAGTCCATATATATAGATTTGCATGAAAGGCAAATGACTCAAGAGGTATCCATGTATATCTTAATGTTTTGGCAAAGTAACCATATACATGAAATGAAATCACATGATCATAACATAAATCCAAATGGGAATACAAGTTTAAGAATGTAATGATCATCAACATAAGGCTATACTAGTACATCTAATAGGCACAAATAAGCATTCAACCCAATCATATATAGATTTATTTGTGGTCCATAAGGTGTACAAGTATAAAATCCAAGTGTTGACAAATACTAACATTCAAACTAATATTCAATACAATGAAGCATCAAAATTTTGAAATCACAAAAAAAAAAATTTATCCATAAAAATAGGATCATGTGCATCAATTGAAGAATAGATAACTAGTTTAAATGGATTTTTGACAAACTAGTTAAAGATCCTTCATAAATAAAAATCATATGTTTTTCATGAATAATACTAAATACATAAAAGTTCAAGCACTCATATTCCATAAAGCTCCAAATTATATCTTTTCTTGAAGATCGAGTGTTCAAAGGTTATGTAAGTAGTATCTACATAAATTAGTCATTGAAGCCCAAATCAAATATGACTAATCAAAGTTTTTATCAATCAACACATAAAAATCATTTTTATCAAAACAAATCATCTTGAAATAATCTACATGGTATATGTATGAATTATACAAATCTAACAATATGCATACATATCCCAAAAATAAAAGAGTCTATTAAATGTTTGCATGAAGGCAAGAGACTCACGGGTATACATGTATATTTATTAGATTTGAATTAAACATGCATATACATGAAGTAAATCACAAAAATTGGCACAACATGTATATATGAGAATTATCAAAACTAGATTATACATATGCATAAAGTGGATACAAGTGAGCATGAAGTTCAATTATTTAAGAGTCAATTGTAATTCACTATTTGTATATGTATACATACAAGTTTGATATATTCTACATCTAAGCATGTAAATACCACATGAAGCACAAATCAAACAAAATCTTAAAACATGAACATGCTATGAATATATGAAATAAGTAAGAGCATGTATATAAAAATAGGAGTTAAGAAATTGTTACCAACTTCAAAGCTCCAAGCATGGTGGTCTTTTCCACCATAATTCCCTTGATAGCAATGCATCTACAAGAGTGTCCATCATATCCATTGCATTGGCTACCAAGGCACCAATCCTCTCACGTTTTGTGAGAGCCCTCACCTACATCAAAATCAAAGGGTGGGGGTTTTGGTACCCATATTTTCTTGGGTCCTTTGGGGTTAGCATTGTTATAAGGAACCCAAAATCTATTATACTTAGCAAAATATAAATATGGTTTCTTATCAAAACAATATCTTGCTAGATGGCCTTTGCGGCCACAATGTGTACAAATGTACACCTTAGCATGAGGCTTATGAGTGTGATTGTGATCGTGATGTGCACCATAAGCATGAGCATGATGAGTATGTGCATGAGCATGGGGAATTTGTTTCTTTTGAAACAAGGATTCCAACTTAGAATGATTAAATGCACACGAGTTCAAAGTTGAACTCAAATTATTCATCTTATTTTCATATTCTTAATCTCATTAGATGTGGCATGAAAAGCATGATGAGATGAAGAATCATTTTTCTTTTTCTTTTTAGAAACAAAATCTTTTTCCTTTTCAACAAATTTTCTTTCAAAGTGATATTTTCTTGAAAAATATTTTCTTTTTGTTTTTCTACCATAGCTATCTTATCCTTCAAAATAGTGTTCCCTTTACACAAATCATTTAATTTAGACATGAGGGAAACATTTTCATTTTCAAGTCTTCATTTTCCTTTTCTAAACATGCAAGTTTATTTTTAAAAGAATCATTTTCTACATGCATGCAATCAATGTTCTTTTTCAAATCTTTATTATTCTTTTCTAAGCATGCAATGTTATCTCTACATGAATCATGTTCATTATGCATGCAAGCAATGTCCTTTTTCAAAATTATTTTCTTTCTTAATTATGTCATATCTTTCAAGCAATAATTGGCATAAAGAATTTAGCTCATCATATGACATACTAGCATCCTCATCATCGGATTCGGTATTTACCTCAAGGGGGTCATCCCTTGGACCATGTAGCACTTGTTGGAGGTGTCGCTTCCAACATCCGAATCGCTCCCCACATAGTATTGTTCATTTTCGCCAAGGGAGATGAGGGTGTTCCATACTACAAAAGCCATATCAATATTAGCAACCCTAAATAAGTAATCATCATTTAGGGTACTCTTCAAAGCATTTAGGGCTTTTGTATTAGCCTCAAGATTCTTACCATCTATACAATAAGCATTATTAGTAGTGGCAAGATATACATTATAACCTAGGGCTTTGAGGAATAATGACATCTTAACTTTCCAAATGTGGATGTTAAGAATGTCAAAGGTGGGTGGTGACATAAAGTCCATGGTGAGGTGTGTGTACAAAAAAATTGTGATTAGCCTAATATGAGGATCTTTAACTCTTAGGTTGTTAGACCTTATCAAGAGCACTAGCTCTGATACCAATTGAAAGATATCACCTAGAGGGGGGGTGAATAGGTGATGGCTAATCTAATGGTCACTTGTGAACAAATAATGCGGAATTAAAACTAAGTTGACCAAATTAAAATTTCTTTTAATTAAACACTTATGTATAACTCAAGAGTGTTGCCGAATTCCCCTTGCGAGGCTCTGGACAAGCTCCTCTAGATTCCCCTTGAATGGGTTGAGGTGCCGCGTTGGCTCTCTTGGTTGAATACTAGTGTTAACAACAATCCCAAGCAAGTATGTATATCAATTATGAGCACAAGGGAATATATCATGCATATATAAGATGAACACAATAATTGAATGCAAGATATAAAATAGAGACAAAGAGAGAGAGAGAGGAAGAGTAAGCAATCGCAAACACAAAGGGTTTGTTTCGAGGTTCGAGCACACTTGCTCTACATCCCCGCCTTCGACACACGAAGGATTTCCACTATGTAAGATCCCACCGGATCTCTCCTCGGTGCCGTACACCTACAAACCCTCGGACTCCCAAGTCCCGTACACACGCAAGTCCACCGACTCGCCGAGGCCGTACCTCTACCACCAAGAGTTCACAACCGAACTCCAACCACAACGAGCACACTTGCCCGCTTCCTCAAAGTACAAAGAAAAATCTCTTTGATGATCACAACACTTGATCACCTAAAGAGCACTCTCACTACACACACCTATAGGAATATCTAGCAATGGAAAGCTCAAGTGTGTGTGAGAAAAGCAAGGAAAGAAAGCTTTGGTAGAAAACACAAGAAATCACTTTAACACTCTCTTGATAAAAACTCCCTTTTGATTGGAAGTATTAGCACTCTATTTTGTGGAGAAAACTCTTCTAAAAGTATCAGAAAAACAGCTCAAGAAATCTCCAAAATCTTCTCACTAAAACAAGTGACAAGACCCCTTTTATAGGGCTGCCAGAAAATAGAGCCGTTGGGCTCCTGTCAGTGCGTCGGTCGACCGCCGGTCGACCGGCCAACGGTCATTTTTCTGACCGTTGCAGCCACCGGTCGACCGGCTCGGTCGACCGATAACCTGGAATGAACTGTCGGTCGACCGGCCCGGTCGACTGATATTTCCAGAGAGCAAAGCTCTCTTGGTCGGTCGACGACCCGGTCGACCGGCCACTGTGCTGACAACGTGCACAGGGCTGTGCACATCGGTCGACCGGACCGGTCGACCGGTTTGGCCTGTCAGCCAGTTTTCAGGTCAGAAAACAGGATTTAAAAATCTTTTATAAAATCCTAAAAATACATAGAAATTCTACAAAAATAGTTTTACCATATACTTGAAAGAACAAACATGCTTGCACAAAATCAAGACATGTTATAGATGTTTTGGTCTATTTTTGTAACTTGAAAATATTAGCTCAATAACCAAAATGTATTTTTCCAAAACATGTTTTTCCAAACTTGTTTTTCTAAATCTTCATCAAATACAAAAACAAGATATTTGAGTTCATTTTAAAGCATAGTGTGTATGGATATGATCCACTACACAATCAATAAGAAATATCTATGTTTTTGATATAAAACTCTAATCAAGATTTTGGTTTAAAGATATGAACTATGAAATACCAAAATCCAAGATAAATATTTTGTCTCAAAGAAAATCTTTGTTAAAAATTCTTTTCTAAACATAAAAATCTTTTATGAAAGCACTTTAAATCAAGAGTTCTAATCAAGAGTGTGTGTGTGTGATATAACTTGAGCAACCACCAACTATCTATCCTTTACATTTTTACTAAAACAAAAATACAAATTCTATACCTAGACCCAAGTCTTCAACTTCTTGAAGTCTTCACTTGAAGGCTTCTCATCTTCTTGACTTGGTCCAAGCTTGATCCAAAGCTCCTTGGATCACCACATGCAAGCTCCAAATCTTATTCTTTTATCCTTTGTAGAGCTATGCACCTACTAAGATCTTGATCATGAATCTGTCACTAATTAAACACAAGATCATTAGTAACTATAACTACATGAGTTGATCATCATCAAAACTAGGGTGAAGGGCCTTTGGGCCAACA